>AWOL01S0009203.1:2493-26544 GCA_000715115.1 Nicotiana otophora | reverse complement strand
GGGGGGGGCTAAAGAAAGCTGAAAGTGAATTACTTTAGAAAATTGATTGTTTTTGTTAAGTAAAATAAATGAAAGTAAGAAGCTGCAGATTTGGGAGAACTATAAAATAGAACGGCGGGTTAGAAAATGATATTCTGAACTAACTATACAAACACAAAGTAGTGCAATAATAATCCACGTATAAAAGGAGTTTAACTTATTCGTAATTAAAATATAATTTTTGTACACTATCAAGTTAAATTACAACAACAATAGCAACCCAATAAAATCTCACTAATGGGTTCTGGGGAAAATAGTGTGTACGCAGACCTTACCCCTACCTCGAAGGAGTAGAGAGGTTGTTTTCGAAAGACCCTCGGCTCAAGAAAACAAAAAGACAAAAGGAGACAATATTAGTATCACCACAGAAATCATAGGAAAAATAGGAATAACATGAAACCCAGAAGAAAGAGGCCAAGCAAAAGCGATAGCTAGTAAATAGGTCCTGCACTGAAAAGTGAAATAGTAAGACACCACATTGCCACTAGCTATCTTAAACACAAACCCTAACAGACTGGTCTCATAACGGTACGAGGTAAGGAAAGATTCAACTACCTCCTAACCTACAACCCTAATACTCGACCTCCACATCTTCCTATCAAGTGTTATGTTCTCGGAAATCTGAAGCCTAGCCATATTCTGCCTGATACCTCTCCTCAATATTTCTTAGGCCGCCATCTACCTCTTCTCGTGCCCTCCACTACCAGCCGCTCATATCTCCTTACCGTAGCATCTAGGCTTCTCCTCTGAACATGTCCGAACCATCTGAACCTCGCTTCCCCCATTTTGTCAAGTTAAATTGACATGCACAAATAGGTAACTATTTATAGTAAATGTAATATGATAATTTGAAAGATAGAGCGAAACGGACTATAGTTAGAAATTACATTGATAGTGTAATTCGTAATGTTATCAATATAGATAATTCAAATTCTTAAAAAGATATTATAAAAATCTACAAAATCCTCTTTGTTGCAACTTGAACTTAAGATTTTGATACTTGAAATTAACTAAAGCCCCAAGGATGTTGCTTGTGTCAATTCTATAAGCTTATGTTTCGAGAGAGTTGAATCAAAATATTGAGGTTGTTGAAACTTGACCTTGCTAAAGCTAAATCAGCAGCTCAAAAGGTGAACATAACGTAGGATTATACAACTCGTATTCCGAAACTCCTTTCTAGAAATGTCCAAGTGCCTTTCTTATTTACAGTAACTCTGGCTTTAATCTTTTGGAATACAAATGGCTAATAGGATGGATAAAAATTTTTCGCCCTTAATTAGATCATTTAAGTTCCAAATGAAAAAGAAAGAAAAAAATTGGTTGAGATAGCTTTCTCTTTTAATGTGCCTTATGCGAGGTGAGTCTAAATTAGTTAGAGCCCTAATACAAGTATTCGGGTAAAAATCAAAAAAGTAAATCTATAAAAGTTATAAGATATATTATATGCGTACTGAATTTCTATGTGATATTTGTACGTTTTTTCTTTCGTTTTGATTGGACTTTACTTAAAAAGAAATATCAAATCATTTTTTATTTAAGGGTATAATAACAGTCAATAAAATAGAATGGAAATCGTGAAAGATTTGGATTTAAATAATAGAGGTAAAAATTATTAGGTGATATTTGTTTCTAACTTAATAATCAGAGTTACCCATACCTATATTATGATGGACAATAGGTACGCACGATTGGATTTATAACAACAAATGCCCTTAACCAAATTATTGCAAGGATGAATAAGAAAAAGTGAGGAGTAGACTTTGATGCAGTAATAAGTAAATTTTCCCTGATATGGATAAAGATTAAACGTTGCCAAAATCACACTCCAATTAGGCTATTAACCGAACCAAAAAGAAGAATACTACTACCAAAGACCAAACAACTACCTAAAGCCGTTGAAAAGAAAGCGAAATCCGTCTGCTGTCCCCACAAGTCGGGCCAAAGGTGGTGGGTTCTTATAACTGTTGCTTAACGCCACCGCACCCCTCCCTTTACTTCCTCTCCTCTCAACCTTACGTTTTTACAGCAAACTACCTTACTTCTAGTATTACTTAAATAAACTTGTCCCTTTCCTTTTAACCTCTTTCTATACTCTCCTCTTCTGAGCTTTAAGTAGCTCAGATATTTATTTTCTCTCTCACTCTTCTCTATTTTTCCCAATAATTTAGCACCCAATAATATGGGTTCGGAGGGCGAGAATTGTGTGCAGCTGAATACTACTGGTGCCGGTGCCACCGACGGTTTGTTAGATGGTGATATTAGGCGAACGACGCCGTCTTCGGCAGTTCAACAAACCCTTTTTCTCATTCATTCCGATGACCTCACTTTGAAAGTTCAGGCGGCTAAGGAGATCCGCCGTCTAACCAAGACTTCTCAACGTTACCGCCGTCATTTCTCTAACGCCGTTAAACCCCTCGTCGATATGCTCCGTTCTGAATCTTTTGAGTCCAACGAAACTGCTCTTCTTGCCCTCCTTAATCTCGCTGTTAAAGATGAAGGGTGCGTTTAATTTCTGTTTATTAGCTTAATTATTGCTAAATTCTGATTTCAATTCAATATTGGCTTGTGAATTTTCTTGCTAGTTTTGATTTTCTTTGAAGTGCTTTTGATTGAAATTATTTTTTTGGAATTTTCAGTTTTCTATCACTTTCTTACTTTTCGTTTCTACTTGTACATCTTTTTCCTCGGAATCAGTGTACTAGTGAGGGAAGTTGATACCTTTCTTCTTGTTTATGCCTTTTTCATCTTTATTTTTCTTTATGTTTACTGTTTTCTTTCCCCTGCTTTATTTGGTTGCTGGGAAAAGTAAGTGACAGCAGAAAGTTGGTCTTAAATTTTTAGTATTTCAGGTTGTGGAAATATGTGACCTTGCAATTGGTGGGTATTGTAAATTATAATTTAAAGAATTCAACTTTTAGTGGTAAAGATTGAAACTTTAATTTCTAAATGCTAGTTTTCTTCTGTGCTTCCTTCAGATTCTTCTTTCTTTTTCTTTTTTTTGAGTTTTTGGAATAAGCGATCAAACTGAACTTGTGATTCAGTTTAATTCTGGGTCCAATTCTTGAAGCATCAAAATGTACTAGGATAAAGAATTGGCTTCCATTTACTTGGATAAATTGAACAGCATAACTGCAGTAGTTTCAGACTTTTGATTTGTTCATTAAGATTATAATAATCTTATTGCCTCTATCTAAAAATTTATTAAAGTTAATACTTAAAAGTTAGAGGCATATTTACTCCAAATGCTTTTCGATCGCATCCCTTGGCATCGGATGCTTTAAGTCAGATTGCTTAGATTTGAAGGCGGGGCTGTTCTTTTATCCACATGCTTTCTTTTATTTTCTTCTTTTTAATTCTTTGACCCATCTGCTTGTCTCCCTTTTGCCTTTCTTTTATCTTGTTTGTGAAGCTATCACATGGATTGGATTCCTTGCTCTGATAAAGAAATTCTGCTCTTAATTTAAATATTCTATTTGTACTATGGTTGCTGATATTTTAATAGCATTAATGTATTTATAAGAATATAGATTTGCGATCACTCAAAGGGATTTCTTTTTTAAATAGTTATGTATGGGGAATATCAAGATTTCATTTTAAGGTCAAACGATCCTTTTGTGATTAGTACTTTGGTATACTGTAAACTACGTTAGAGTATGGTGTTGCTCTGCAATTTTTAATGCTTTTAATCTTATCTGTTCATTGTTCCAAAGTGCTAAATGATTTAGATCCAATTGTACGATGATCGACACTTTTGTTATTTGACCATGAGGATAAGTTTGTTTATTCGACAATGAAAGGGAGTAAGAACTTGCGTACTTCCAAGTAAATTCATCTAGCTGTTTGTAATATTTTGGCTCAAATCCATTTATTGTATCATTTCAATCAGGAATATAAAAACTACGTTTTTATTTTTAAAGAAGAAATCAATTCTAGAGAAACCACAAACTTAATGAAAGGAGAGGCAGATTTGTTGCTTTAGATATATATGACTGTTGGACTGCTTGTTTTTCATCAGATACGGAGTATATTTACTCTCTCTATGCTCTAAGCTAACGAAACATTGAACACTGAATTCTGCCAACTTCAAACAGTTTTGTAGTGTGCAAGTATTAAGCATTAGAGCTTCGAACTTTGTTATTTGACTATTTTATTTCATTTTTGACCTCCAGAAACAAGATAAGTATCATAAATGCTGGTGCTCTGGAACCCATCATTGGCTTTCTTCAATCAGAGAATGCAACTCTCCAGGATCATGCTACTGCTTCGTTGCTCACATTATCTGCTTCTCCTGCCACGAAACCCATTATTAGTGCTTCTGGTGTTTTCCCTCTACTTGTGGAAATCATAAGGCATGGCAGTTCGCAAGCTAAGGCTGATGCTGTGATGGCTCTTTCCAATCTGTCAACTTATCAAGATAATCTACTCTTAGTTCTGCGGGCACAACCAATTCCTTCTACAGTTTCTCTGCTTAAATCTTGTAAAAAGTCTTCAAAAACTACTGAAAGGTGCACCGCTCTGATAGAATCTTTGGTGTGTTATGAAGAGGGTAGGAATGCATTGATATCTGAAGATGGGGGAGTGCTTGCAGTGGTGGAAGTGCTTGAAAGTGGATCTCCTCAAAGCCGAGAACATGCTGTAGGAGCTCTCCTGACAATGTGTCAAAGTGATCGCTCTAAATACCGAGAACCAATTCTCAGAGAAGGTGTAATCCCTGGGCTCCTTGAGCTGACTGTTCAAGGAACAGCCAAGTCTCGGACAAAGGCACAAACACTTTTGAGGTTGCTGAGAGATACTCCTTACCCGAGGTCTGAGCTTGAGCCTGACACATTAGAGAACATTGTCTCCAATCTTATATCTCAGATAGATTGTGAAGAGCAATCGGGAAAAGCAAAGGAGATGCTCGCTGAGATGGTACAAGTTAGCATGGAACAGAGTTTGAGACATTTACAGCAAAGGGCGCTGGTATGCACTCCAGCTGATCTTTCTGTTCCTAGTTGTGTCTCCAAAATTACTTCGAAATGATAGAATCTTACCTTTGTTTCTTCTCGTATCCCTTTTCCTCTCGAAACAAAGGCTTGTGTGAGATTGGTTCTCTGTATTTGGAACGCTGCATAGATACTGAAAATTGGCAGTCCGGGCCCTTAGATAGCTGCCAGGTGACTGTTTAGTGCTCAATAATTTGGAAAATTATAAGGTCTTAGAAAGTATAGCTTATGAACTCGCTCTTTGTAACATAAATTGGTGTTTTGCAGTTTATACAGCTAGTGAAGGTTTCCTTTTTCTTGAATCATGGTTTTCATGATTGTAATTATGTGATTGAGCGGCATGCTTGTAAGTTGTAACCGCTATCCTGTACAGGAATTTCCACTTGTTTACTAATCTATATGTCATTTCAGATGTAGTCTCTAGCTATATTCAGATTGATACACTTTCTAAGCAATAGGGCTCAAATGTTGCAATCAAGCTTTACATAGGTGCAGGTTATTTGTTGGTAATTTTTGCTTATAATTCAAAACTCCATTGCTTTCTTGATCTCAACCTCCCCATGTTTTAGTGAGTGTGGACCAGTATATTCTAAGTGAAGCTTGTTTGGCTCTGTTTCTGTATCTATTTGGAGTTGATTGGATCAATCTTGCTTCTGTCAGTGTACAAATAAATATTTCACAGGTTATTCACCCGGCTCCTTTGCAACCAAGTATGATTTGATAAGTATTAAATATAACTATACTACCAAACACCAACTTTTATTAACTACTTTCTGTAGTGGGGATGAGGTAGTTGGTTGAGGCTGTGATGGAAAAACAGCCCAAAAAGTTTGATTCTAAAACACAGCCTGCCTGAGCCCTGAGATATCTATGAAATTTTAAAGGTAAAACCTGCCATATTTGCAAATTGAAGAATTGCATAATTAAAAAGTGAACATGGAAAGCTCAATTGGGTAGAAGCAATGGCTTATACTAGGTCTGAATTATGAGTCAGGACCTCTTAACTATTGGACTCCTTTCAACCTGATATTTTGAGTTCGAGCTATATGTATGTAGTCTCCTTTAGTAAAGAGTGGTTCACTCTTCTATTGGGATTTTTCGGTGTGAATCCCAATTATTCGAGTACCGAATAATACCACATGTGAGAAATCCAAAATAAATTATTGGACTCTTTAGTGAGAAGCACTAAGCAAACTTTATTTACATAGAATGTTTAACTTTTTGATAAAATAGAGACGTTGTGAGTATGCAGTGGATTTCCTTTTTTTGCCACCATTTGTACTCAAGCGGTGTTTAGAAAAAGAAGAGCAATGTGTTATCAGTGACTTGAAACGTGTCAATAATAGGTGAGGCATGACATATCTTTTGCTTTCTTTGCCTTGAAATCCAATTACCAGACAAAATTGCTCACACTTGTGCACATAAATAATACTTTCTTTTTTGCCGTTTGTTTGCAATCAGACTAGATTTCACTATCACAGTCACACAAGCAGACACAGAAAAGTGCAGCAACGTTGTAGCGCTGAGAGCCTCGGAAAGTATCTTCGAATGCAGCCAAAGCTCACTCTTAACGTGTAAAAGAGTCATGTAAACATCATGTTTTTGACAATATAATAAGAAAACGAATTAATATCCTAATTTAGAGAAGCCTTCTCCAAACTTGTGGCTTTTCTGAGGAAAGCAAAACGCTGCGATTTTGAGATTAAGCATACATTTATACATATAAATATAGAATTCGTAGCTATTCATGTCGATTGTTGCCTCAAGTCAAGTGTCATGAACCAATTGTATTTCTACACATTTGTTCTTGCAAAAAAGGTCCAGCAAGTGAATTAAAGTAAACACCTATTACTCCAATCCTTACAACCTGATACTTGCGGCAAATGTTAAACGTCAGATCATAATTCATGCATTGTGCAGGAAGAAAGGGAGACAATTTATTATTCTGTGAATTTTAACCCTTTTGCTTGTTTGCTCTACAAATACTTGGTATTTCTATAGTATTATTTTGCACAAGACACTGGAAATCCAAGAAAGCTCCTTTTTTATGTAGTACGTAAATTAACCCGTGGAATGTGATTAGCCACGTGAAGGTGATATATTTCAAGTTTTGTTTAACCGTGAAACGGTACAATTGAATTTATACGTGGTTTCTAGACAAGTGAACTAATTTGATCCTGAAATAATATAATAATCGAAGAAATACACAATACTTAGCCTTAGAATGTAGATGAAATAGCAAAGATGGTGATTCCGTGAACACGGTTTCCGAACATATCAATGATGAGATCAAAAAGCAAGAAAATAAAATTGTATAAAACTTTATATAGAGTAGAGTGTAAGTTTAGCCAGAGAATTCGTATGTCACTTACAATGGTAATTGAGCTCAGTATTTATAGTTATGCCTAGGGAAAGAAGTCTTAGGATCATGCCATCCTTTAATATCAATTATGAGGGTCATTGATGAAAATGTAACGGTGAACATAAATGTCAAATTCTCTGTAACGGATTGTCGCTCTTAACGCTGCAGAATATTCCTTAGTAAATGCTACCGGGCGCAGAGCATTTAATACACATTTATGAACGTTATCCTTTCCGGTGACAGGTGGAGTGGCTGCGTTCGGTCCTTAGCCATCTCATCTAGGATTCCCCGTGTCCTTCTTTTGGTCAGCCACGTGTCATATCATATTTTACCCTATACATATAGTCTCCCTGCTTTTCGGTGACATAACTTTGTGTTACCGGGAAGTTGGTAGACATACCTTTTTGGCGGAAATTACTATAATTCCCTCTTAAGGTCTCTCACAGTTGATTAGACACGCGTCTCTCTGCATTTAATGCCCCGAACATGCGCCATCCCATGATTCAGCACAACGTTTATCGATTAACGAGGTAATCATGGGCATGAATTTTAACCACCAAAATTTTACTTATACGCAACTTTCTTTTCCTTTACGTTTCACAATTGTTCGAGCTTCTGATTTGTATTCTTGTTTTCCATCCGTTTTCTAGTTTTCTTCAAACACAAACTCTTTACCTTCTTCTTTACCAATGGCTTCTTCCTTTAAACGTGTTCGTTCTACAAAGAATAAGAACAAAACCGAGGATTCCGTTCTTCCTACAATGGGTTCCATCATCCCAAGAAGGCTTCAATTTATCGGTACAAAAGTTACAAAGTTCCTCGAAGACTTGAAGATGAAGAGAATCACATCTTCACCTTATCATCCGAGCGCAAACGGTCAAGCGGAGTCGACAAACATAGTGATCATTCAAAACCTCAAGAAAAAGTTGAAAGCAGCAAAAGGCAAATGGCCCGAAGAGTTGCCCGGAGTTCTACGGGCCTTCCGAACAACGGCCAAATCAAGTACAAGAGAAACTCCTTTTTCCCTTGTGTACGATGCTGAAGCCCTAATCCCGGTTGAAGTGGGCGAACCCACTTTGAGATATTCTCAGACAAATGAAGAATCGAACACTGAAGCAATGCTAATCAATTTGGAACTACTCTAGGGATGCAGGGACTTAGCGCATGTAAGAATGGCAGCTCAAAAGCAGAGGATAGAGCGATATTACAATCGAAGAGCCAACTTTCGTTTTTTCAAAGTAGAAGACTTGGTTCTAAGGAAAGTAACACAAAATACCCGGAAGCTCAACGCGGGAAAGCTAGGTCCAATGTGGGAGGGTCCCTACCAGATTTCGACTGTTATCGGGAAAGGTTCATACGAATTGGAGAACCAGAATGGAGGCAAGTTGCCTAAAAACTGGAATGTGACACACCTCAAAAGATATTATTGTTGATGAACAACGCTCAAACGGAAAGTACGTGCTACACTCTTTTTCTCTTTGTTCAGTTTTTGTCCCAATTAGATTTCTCTAGCATGGTTTTTAATGAGGCAGAGACAGAAAGCATACTACGAAGACAACAGTAATAAGACCTTTGATAGCAAGGCAAACAAATAAGCTTCCACTCGGGGACGATTAGGTAATCTTTGGTTCGATAGAAAATTCCCACCGGGAAGTTAAGTTTGCTACCGAACAGATGTTACCCGACCGTTCACAGGCGCAAACCACCAGAGGACTATTAGGTATTCTTTCGCTCGATAGCATGGATTCCTAAGGGGAAACAAGATATATTGCCGAGTGAATTACCTAGCAATTCATTGGTGGGACCTTCGAAGATATTATTGTTGATGAACAACGCTCAAACGGAAAGTACGTACTACACTCTTTTTTCCTTTGTTCAGTTTTTGTCCCAATTGGATTTTTCTAGCATGATTTTTAATGAGGCAGAGACAGAAAGCATACTACGAAGACAACAGTAATAAGACCTTTGATAGAAAGGCAAACAAACAAGCTTCCACTCGGGGACGATTAGGTAATCTTTGGTTCAATAGAAAATTCCCACCGGAAAGTTAAGTTTGCTACCGAACAGATGTTACCCGACCGTTCACAGGCCCAAACTGCCAGAGGACTGTTAGGTATTCTTTCATTCGATAGCATGGATTCCTAAGGGGAAACAAGATATATTGCCGAGTGAATTACCTAGCAATTCATTGGTGGGACCTTCGAAGATACAAGACTTCCGGTGTTCCAATTCGCATTCTTCGCATTCAAACACTGGGGGGCAATGACATGAGGATACGACAATAATGACTGCCACATCAACCGGGAATGAAAATCCGGAAACAAAATGCATCATCGGGACTGGGGATTGCGCAGCCAGCCCCATAGTAACAAGTTGTATAAGATAGCCACAAGTAATGGCAATTTCTCTTCTGCATAGCAAGACGCTTATGCATTTTTTGAAATAGAAGGAATAAAATAAAATTCTTTTGATTTCATCTTGTTTCTTGTCCAAATGATGAGCTAATTTTGTCATTTGAAAGTTAAACAAGTACTTCAAATGTTAGTGTTGTAATGAGACGTCCTCTTCTAGATCACTGTAAACATAAGAGGGCCCTCTCTTATAAAAATCCTCAGGTTAAAAGGTTGGTTCCGGAAGAACCAATGCCCGGAATCCAAAAATTCCATCGGGAAAAATTATACCCGAAACCGCATATGAAAAGGACGCAAAAAGCAAACTTGCGCAAATATTCATAGAAACCCTCACATAAAAGGGAAACTTGCGCAAATATTCATAGAAACCCTCACATAAAAGGAAAACTTGCGCAAAAATTCATAAAAACCCTCATGAAAAAGGGATAATACTCGGAACCAAAATGCTTCGAAGAAAAGGCATCCGAGACTACACATAGTAAAGCGCAAATTGAACAACATACGCAGAATGCTTGAGAAAATGCAAAAGTCAAAGGCTTGCATGGATATTCAAACTAAAGTAAGACTCAAACGATATTTGAACAAAACATATGTCTTTATTCATAAGAACGGGCCAAAATGTTACAAGTACAAAAATGAGAAAAGAAAGAAAAAGCTAAACTGCAGCGCCTCCAGAACTAGGAGGAAGAGAAGTATCCGCATTGCCGGGAAGCGTAGGTGGTTCCGCCGATGGCTCAACGCTTTCCCTAGTTTGGTCTTCGGCCTCATCATCTTCCGATCCTTCTTCAGTCTCTGAAAACTCGGAACCAGAATCAGAAGAATCTAGAGCATCAGACTGTGTCGGGAGTCCATTTTTTGCAGCCAACTCAAGCTCTCGGGCTTTAGCAATTTCGGCATCAACATCAATGATACCAACTTTGGCCTCTTCCAAGGTTTTTCTCCTTATGCTATACATGGAATAAGTTTTTTCAAAAATGAGGAAAGCCGCTCGGCGCTTAAGTTCTTCTTTGAGTTGAGTAACCTTGGCGGAAAGGTTTTCCCGAGCAGACCTAGCAGATTTGAGGCTAACGTCGAGCTCGCGGACAGTTGAACTAAAGAGCCTATTATGCTCAATAGGTTTCATGTACTTCTCTTCTAGATGGCATGTTTTGCCTCCACAGCAGCTAGCTCTTCCTTTTTGGAGTTCAAGGCTGCTTCCAAGTTAATCACTTTTTAAGCGGAGGTAGCCTCACGATCGGTTGCAGCAAGAATGATGTTTTGTACTTCTGCCCATTTGGACTTGGCCTCATCAAATTCAACCCTCAACGGCCCAATTTCTTGGCTAAGGGTTACCACTTCTTGCTTGCTTTGCTGCAAACGAGCCTGCAAAATAACAGCCTCGGTAGCTCTGGTTTCCAATTCCAAGTGGAGGAGAACAGTCGGGTCCCGTTCTGCCAAAAGCTGATCCCGTTCAGAAGTAAGTTCTTCCTTCTCACAAATCAACCTTTGAAGGCCCTCTGAATCAAGAAAGTTGGCCTATAAAACAAGAAGAAGTAAAACTTAGAATACATTTATACTAAAGTAGAAGAAGTAACGAAGGAAGAAAAAGACGTACCGCTGCGGCATTGTGCATGGCATTGTTCAACAAGCATTCTCCTAAGAGTGCCTGAATCTTTTCCCAGTCCTTTTCTGAAGCCAAAGGCTTCAGATAATTAGCAAGCTCCACCGACCGAGATATCAAGTTGCATCCTGTAGAGACTGAAAGAGTAACGTTTCTCCTCATTTGTGGATCTTCAGAAGAGGCAGCATAATTTTGCCCCAGATTCCTATGAACTGGGTACTGTGAAAGAGGAACACCTTCTTCACGATTAGGTACTGCCGATGGAGTTGGTGTAGCAACTGTTGGTGGAAGAGTGGATGAAGATGGAAGTGATGTAGCAGTTGTTGGTGTTAGTAAATTTAGAGATGAAGCTGATGGAGTTGAAGAATGAGAAGCAGCTAAATTAACTGCAGTTCTAGCTATTGAATGCTCGCCAAAGACGGCAAGGACCCGATACTCAACCCCGCAACACCGGTTGCAGCAATTGGGGCCCAAAAACGGGAGTTGGCATATTATACCCAATCAGATTCTACCCAAAGTGCCGAGACATCGTCTTCAGTTGGTGTAACTATCTCCACAGGTCGAGCATACTGTTGAGATGATGAGGATCGTCGCCTTCTGTGTAAAGAAGCTCCCTTATCAACAGCTTCTTCATCATCATCAATCATCACGGTGTCTACGACCAGCCCAGAAGGAGGACCAATCATCATCGCCACTGGATACGATTCAGGGGCATCAATCTTTGCCCTTTTATTCTTTCCCCTAGTCACGGAGGAGCTTCTTCTCTTTGTTTATTTATCCTCGACCAGGGACTCCATAAAGAAGTATTTACACCCAAAATAGGCCCGGAGATACCCGTTTGAGTAAGTGTTTCCTGAAGCAGCCTCGCTGCATCAGCAGAATCAACCAGAACGTCCTCCTCGGGGACAATAACAGAGCCCGCAGATAGACCTAATTCCATGAACAAAGTCATAAGGCTTCAACCAAATTATTCATATACGAAAATGAAAGCAAGGTAAATTAAAGTTACCATGAGTTTTGGCCTTCTACTCGTATTTAAGAGCCAGTTCTTTCCACGAACGAGTTTCGGGCGTTGTGACGTCCAAGATCTTCTGAATCCACCAGTTCAAACCTTTCACCACCGGTGGGAGCCATCGAGTTGCTGAAACATGAAAAGGTGAAGAGATGATACGGCCATAAAAGAATATCTAGTAAGAGGAATATTATACAAAGAACTTACGAGTGCAGTTCCAAGCAACCGGAAAGGATGAAGCCGTTATCAGAATGATGTCGTTGGTGCCAACTACAATGAACCGTTCCATCCACCCATTGTCATTGTCATCATCTATTCTAGACAACAAAACATGATGGCCACGCTTGCAAAGGTTTATCATTCCCCTGCGAAAAAGTTTGGGGGAATAGAGATTCATCACATGAGCTAAGGTTAGCTCCTCTCCAATTTCTTGGCACAAGTGTCGGAGGCAAGCATTGTCCTCCACACTGAAGGACTTACCTGTGCCAAACACAGCTGGTAGCAAAGGCTAAACTGCGCAACCATGGAATCAAGCTCTCCGCTCAAAGAAAACGCACCCAAAGTAAAGGGATACGTGAAAAAATATGTAAATAGATTGAAATTTGTAAATACGCGGCCCCTTGTCGCATGCTATCTCTTTTGGGATATTCCGAACCTGTAAATTATATTTTCCCACAGGAAATCGACCACTTCGCATTCTTCGATCTTCTGATAAGAACCTGCTTCCACCCATTTAGAAAAATAATCAGTCAAAATTAAAAGAAACCTTACCTTTTCTAGCCACATGTGAATTAGCGTCAGTCGGGTCCGCGGCCAGAATTCTGATGGGATCAACGGGCGGTACCTCGTCACGGGGCGCTATGTTGTTATTTTCACCGTGATGACCGGACTCATTGTCAACATGTAGGGGTGCTGATTGAGAGTTCAGCATTTTGAGTTTTAACATGCAATTAGAGACACTTCAAAGAACAAGTGAAAAGTAGTGTGTGTTATGGAGATTTGTATCAAATAACCACTATTATCCTTAGCCACACGCTGGGCGCCAAACTGTTTACCCTAAAAATCGGGTAACAATTGAATTTGTAAGTGGTTTTAAGAATGCGTGGACTAACTTGACACAAAAAGATAAATTAGATTGTAATTGAAATAAATAATGATAAAGTAAATGAAAACCACACGAATTGAACAGTCTTAGCCTTGGAAGGTTAATCACCCTCGAGCAAGGTACGCTTCGATCAGTGTCAGGATTCAGAAGAACAAGAACTTAAAGAGAAATAATAATAACGTATTGCTTTGGGATGCGTGTTACAATGATCTCAATAAATTATCATATCCCCTTTATATAGTAGATGGCTTTAGGTACAATTCTATAAAAGGTGAAAATCCCTTGATTTGCTGATTGACGGTTCCTTACTGATACGCGCCGAGATTCCCGCCTCAACAATCTGCCCGGTTACGAATATTTCGGTCTTCCGTTAATTATGCTAACAATACTTCTCCGAGCTCGTTCGGGGCTAGGGTCGGCTCCGGGGTCTCGGACTCAATGTTCTCGAAGGCAGGTGTTCTGACCCCAGGTTCTAGCCCGGTATGACTTGGGGCCGATCTTCAGTCTCGCATTGTCATGTTCCGAGCCTGTCCTTTCATGTCGTAGGGGAACTCGATCTCGACCGCATACAATTTCCTTAATTATAATCCTGTTTTACCTTTTACACAATTATAACTAGGAAGGAATTTGTACTTTTCTTACAAATGTAGATTGATCTTGTATAATTTTTGAAGCATGGAGTTCGTCTAGAGATAAACAATGAGATAGAAGCTAAAATAACCTCTAGATCTATTAGTTACAAATACAGAATCCAGTTTTCGAGTGTAGCCCAGGTATACACAAGTTCAGTTTAAAAAAAACTATACTTCATATTTCCTGTTCCTTATGTGATTCTGCTGCCCCCTGCTGTATTTCCGTTTAAAAACTGATATGCCTTCTTATTACAGGTTTTTGTCCAGGAATGTGCAAAGAAGGAAAAAGAGGCATGTTGATTTGCTGAATATTCTATGGTAAGGATAATTTTTATTGTTTATATAGCGTTACATCATAGCCTATCATTTATCCTCGACGTGTGCTACTTGCACATCCTTAGATAGTGAAAAGTTTTACTCTTTCTTCCTTTATTTTGGTCGTTTCCCTATGTGACCCTTGTTAGCAATGTGATCGTGGCTACAAAATGAGAAGGGGGGAAATGGGTATGTGAGCTATTGCTGGTGAATTGTTGAAGAAGCGGATTCTCTGTAATAAAGATGAGTGGTTAATCATAGAAATGTGCAAGTGATCTATTACAGTTAGCTAACTTACGCCGACAATTTCAAGCTTTTTAAGTTTTGGTGATAAAAGATTTGTAATTTCTTCACCTTAAGAAAATTTCTACTTAGAAGTTGGTTTACTGATACTCCCAAGGTAACATTGGCAAATTTGCTAATGGGTCTCAGCCTTCATCAATCTTTGAATACTAAACAGAATGTCCAGCCTAATTTGCTAATGTGTCTCACTCTTAGGAAGTTAAACAACTAGCAAAACCATTATAATCGTGGTTCACCTATATGGTCTGTGAATCTGCTATGTTATAAAAGTATATGGTATGATAGACTGTGCTGTGAGAATTGCTTTACAGGAAGACCATGAAACTGTGCCAATGGAAGAAATATCATTCTAAATTCTGTGTGTTGAAGTTCGAGAAAGAATGTAACCTGGTTAACCATTTTCAGTTTTATACACATTGAAATGATCTGCCAATGAAAGAAATATCATTCTAAATTCTGTCTGGTGCAGTTCAAAATTCGGTCTACAACCACTTCTATCAGTTCATTATTTTCTAAACTTTCTTTGTTCTTTTCAGAATGGGAACCTTAGAATGCTTGAGATGCTTCTAAATTCTTAACGAGGAAACTAAAAATATAACAGTAAAAATAGTTAGATATAAAACAATGAAAGACCCATCGATTGTGATGTTTGTTCTAACCAGTAAATGGTTACACATGGTAAAGTTCATACAGAAAATGAAGAGATTGTCTGAATCATTTAAACAATAGAGAGAAATGACTTACTTGCATGTTAACAAGATAGAAGTTATATACGACTGGAAACTAAAATAGCAACAATATTGCTCACCTGCTCGTATAAAAACTCTATCTGTTGGGCCTGTTGCAAAACATGAGTAGACATAAGATGATTAAAGCAGATATTTCCACCATCTTTTTGTTTCTGTTTCTTAGAACAGAATTCAGGAGACTGTTCAGCTCTACTTTCTGTAGGATTGCATATAGATGTTCGTAACACACAGCGGAAGACAATAACAATCCTAGGCAGATCTTTTCGCGTTTAAAATTTATTTACATGTCAAAGATCGGATCTAAGACATACCTGGTGAAGAGAGTCTCGTTTCAAATATTTCTTCGATGGTGCGAAGACTCCATGCGTATCCACACCGAGACTGATGTTTGCTATCAACTCTTCGATTAATGAAACCCGCGAACAAATTGAATGAAATATCGTGTTAAAATTTTTCTCAAAAATCTCAACTTCAAAGATAGAAGAATAAGAAAACACTTTTCTTGTAATTATATTTTCTCTCTTGGCTTTGTATTGTACTCTCACTTTCACAAAGTGATTTTCTTCTCAAAACAATATTATGACAAATATTTTCCATCACCCTTTATATAGCATCACTTATAAACCCTTTTGAGGTAATGAGTTATTTAGGGTAAAAGTTTAATTCCAAAAATAAACTTTATCGAATTTTTCTAACAAAATCAAAATCTCATACTTAATGAGTTATTCACCTTTTGCTTGAGCAATGGCTCGAGTGTTGTCACACAACAGTGGAACTACACCTTCTATTGAAGGAACCACACCAAGTTCAGTTAAGAACTTTTTCATCCATACAACTTCCTTAGCAGCTTCACTAGCTACTATATATTTTGCTTCAGTCACTGAATCAACTACTATAGCTTGTTTGAAACTTTTCCAACTTACCGCACCACTATTTAAGGTGAATACATAACCAGAAATAGATTTGCTATCATCTCTATCTGAAGAGAAACTTGCATTAGTGTAACTTTCAAGTTTCAACTCAGAATCTCCATAAATGAGAAAATTGTCTTTAGTCCTTTTTAAGTACTTAAGAATGGTCTTCACCACCTTCCAATGTTCCTCACCAGGATTTTCCTGATGCATAAGCCACATCAGGACGTGTACATGTCATGGTATATATGATAGCTCCCACTGCACTAACATATGGGATCCTACTCATGCGGTCTCTCTCTTCAGGTGTTTTAGGACAATCCTCCCTACTGAGAGTAATTCCAGTGCCTATCGGTAGATAGCCTATTTTGAAATTATCTATGTTATACTTCTTTAAGATGGTATCAATGTACAAAGACTGGAAAAGTTCAAGCAGCTTCCTCAATCTAGCTCTATTGATCTTTATTCCTAATATATAAGTTGCTTCTCCCAAGTCTTTCATGGAGAACTGTTCAAATAGCCAAATTTTGGTACTTTGCAATGCCGGTATGTCATTCCCTATGAGAAATATATCATCAACATACAATACTAAGAATATAATTATGCTCCCACTAACCATTTTGTACACACAAGGTTCTTCTTCGCATCTAACAAAATTGAACTTTTCAATTGTCTTGTTAAAGCGAATATTCCAACTTCGAGAAGCTTGCTTTATCCCATAAATGGATCTTTGTAGCTTGCAAATTTTATTATGATCAGACGAAGATATGAAACCTTCAGGTTGTGTCATGTATACAACTCTTCTAGCTCACCATTAAGGAAAGCTGTTTTTACATCCATTTGCCATATTTCATAATCATAGTATGCTGCTATAGCAAGCAAAATCCGAATTGATTTGAGCATTGCCACGGGATAGAAAATCTAGTCATAGTCGACTCCTTATTTCTGACTATATCCCTTGACAACAAGACGGGCTTTGTAGCTCTCCATCTTTCCGTCTGCTCCAATCTTTTTCTTAAAAACCCATTTACAACCTATAGGTTTTATATCCTTTGAAGGTTCAACTAAAGTCCATACTTTATTTTCCTTCATGGATTCCATTTTGGATTCCATGGTCTTTTTCCATTTCTCATAATCACAACTTTGTATAGCCTCTTCATAGGTCTTAGGGCTATCATCATTATGATCAACCTCATTTGATATATCATTTTGTACCATTAGATTTAATCTAGTTGGTACGTGACATTCTTATGTAGACCTTCTAAGAGGATCTTGTACAACTTGCTCACCTTGTGTTGGATTTGGTTGTTGTTTAATTTGTATTGGAACTGGTTCATTAACCGGTTCTTGAACTATATTTAGTTCTTGAACTTCAACCGTTGAATATGACAACTTCTTTGTCAAAACATCCCATAAAGGTTCTTCAACTTGTGTATCATGATCTTGATTTTGTGTTGATTCATTAGTTTTTTGAACTTCATCAAGTTTTATTTCTCCACTATAATTTCCTTCCAAAAGAAATTCCCTTTCCAAAAAGGTTGTTCCTCTAGCCACAAACACTTTATGGTTATAAGGGTGATAGAAATAATATCCCATTATTTCTTTGGGATACCCAATAAACCTACACTTATCACATCTTGAGTCAAGTTTATCCGACTGCAGTCTCTTAACATAAGCTGGACAACCCCAAACTTTGATATGTTGAAGGTTAGGCTTACGTCCTTTCCATATCTCATATGATGTTGTAGAGACTGACTTAGTAGGAAATTTATTAAGTAAGTATGTTGCTATTTTCAAAGCATATCCCCATCAATTTATTGGAAGATCAGTGAACCCCATCATAGATCTCACCATATCTAATAAGGTTTGATTTCTCCTTTCAGACACACCATTGTGTTGTGGTGTTCTTGGAGGTGTCCACTGGGACAGAATCCCATTTTCTTTGAGATACCTAGTAAAATTTTCACTAAGATATTCTTCACCTCTATCAGACCTTAGTATTTTGATACTTTTACCAGTCTGTTTCTCAACTTCACTACGGAACCTTTTGACATATCATCAGTGAAGGTGATGAAGTAAGAATATCCACCTCTAGTTTGAATTTTCATGGGCTCACAAACATCTGTATGAATTAGTCCCAATAATTCAGATGCTCTTTCTCCACTTCCAGTAAATGGAGATTTGGTCATTTTTCCTTTGAGACAAGATTCACAAGTTGGATATGATTCAAAATCATACTTATCAAGGTATCCTTCCTTGTACTACTTATTAATTCTTTTCTCTCCAATATGACCAAGCCTACAATGCCAAAGGTATGTATGATTTACATGATCATCTCTTTTTCTCTTAAGACTTGAAACATGCATAATCGAATTAGCATTCACATTAGGTAAGACATAAACATCATGTTGGAGATAGTCATTCACATATAAATTATCAGCATAATAAATGGAGCAAATACCATTGCTTATAATAATGTAAAAACCATGTTTCTCTAACATAAAAGCTGAAATTATGTTCGAAACAAATTTAGGAACGTAATAACAATCATCCAACATAAGTACTTTGCCCTTAGGCATTACTAAAGAAATTGATCCTATAGCTATAGCTGCAACTTTTGCACTATTTCCAACTTGTAGATTATTTTCTCCTTTCTTTAGTCTCTTACTTATCTTAAATTATTGCAACATATTGCAAATATTATAACCACGGCCAATATCTAATACCCACAGTGAAGAATTAGTAGTAACCTTGAAAATATTTTTCATTAATGTCTCATCTTGTTTTTTGTCCTTTAGAGTTGCAAGATATTCCTTGCAGTTTCTCTTCCAATGCCCTTTCTTCTTACAGTGAAAAGATTCAGCATCATATACTGACTGCAAGATCAAATCTTTAGAAAGCTCTTTACCAAGCTTGTACCCCAACTTCTTATGTTCTTCGGTAAGATCAATCACATGATTGACATGGGGTCCAACTGGAGAGTTTTCAATGTCCAACTATGTATCAACCATCTTCTTAAGATGTTCAATGATTGCAGTTGGATCCATATCGTGATGTTTCCTCTGGAGTTTAGAACTCATAGAAGCAAGAATGATGCGTTTAATAGCAAGGCATTCTTCCAAGTGTTTCTGATAAACCTTGGTGCCTTGAACATCATTCTCTTGTGGGATTATCTTTGCAGGCTTATTGATCACATCAATGAGTTTTTCATGCATGAGAACAATTCCCAAATTTCTATACCAGTCATCAAAGTTTGGTCCTACCAACTTGTTGGTCTCAAGTATTTCACACAGTGATATAACATACATATTGAGAAATCTAAAATATAGAAAAGAAAAGGCAATAATATAACAACATATTTACAAGTATCATAAAGACATGGACTTTTATATAAATGATATTTCCATTAATTATTTTAAACTATTTACCCTCATTATAATTTAAGAAATCTTTATTTCTTTTAGTGGAGTAAAGAAATCCTTTAATAATATATATGAGCCCCTTAGAAGTCAAGTCGCTTCCCACATATATTTTAAAGGTAGGTACTCTTACCAATTGTATCCCCATACAATTTTCTAAAATAGCTCTATGTCAAATAGTCCCCTGGTAGTTAGGTCGATCCTATTGACACAGTTGAGTTCAACCATCATGAAAGCAAAGAACTTATTAAATTTTATACTCCCCAGGTAGTCCAGGCGTCTAGTGTAAAAATTAAATAATTCATTCAATCCATGCATCTAATGTAATAAATAATTTAAATATATTCTCGAACTATAAGTCACCTGGTTGTCAGGCCGCTCCTTATAAACAAGAAATAAACAAAATTATTTATTTTGATGGATAGCTTTACAATAAAATATCTTATATTTTATTATATAAGAACTCAATTTTTTAGCAAGAGAGAATTGTTACTAAAACAACTTTTAATAACATTATGATCAAATCTTTTATAGCATATGAATTTTGTTCAAATTGTCTACATGCTTAGTCCTAAATTAATTTACATCACATGCAATAAATAATTTAAAATTATCTAACAGACAAGCATGTGACATGAAAACGAAATTCAACATTCTTCTAACCTGTTTATCTTGTATATCACATATATCACATAAAAATAATTTATCATGACCCAAAATCTCACCTGTCGTGATGGCGCCTTTCTAAATACTAGGCAAACCAAAAATCCCAATAAACCACCATTTCTTTTAAATTTGAAAACGAAATAATTAATTCAGCTGAAGAAATCTCAAAATTTCTAATATATCACTCCCAAAACCCGGTGTCACAGAGTACATGTGCATCTAATATGAATACAATGTCTGACTGATAAAAAGCCACTGTCTGAAATTATAGAACAGTACAATAACTGAAGAAAAGAGAGACAAGGTCAGCGGACGCCAAACACCTACCTTGATAGTCTCCAACTGATAGTACTCTGAAATCTAATAATCTCCGTATCTGAAATCACCTAAATCTGCACACGAGGTGCAGAGTGTAGTATGAGTACAACGAACTCAATAAGTAACAAGACTAACCTCTGGGCTGAAAGAAATGATGAGCTCCGTAGGTACAGTCCAGTAAAAACAATGGTACAGAAATATAGGCATGCTTTCAAGTTCAACAGATCAATAATGCATGATATGAGGCATATGACAACTCAGTAGAAAGACCTCAAGTAAATACTGGTCACAAATTATCCGGTCACTTGGTACTATTTAGGGCCAATCCAGCCCAAGGGTGTTCCAATCCGTATATATATGCACATCGACTGACAATCAGTCACCCAGTACCGTATAAGGCCAATCCAGCCCTGAGACAATTTATCCCTAAAAATAAATGATACTGACAAAATCCATGTCCACATAACTCATTACAATACAAATAAGTAAGGCAAGTCCATGGCCTGAGAAAATCAATCCCAAATATATATATATATATAAGCAGTAAGTAAGGCAAGTTCATGCCTTGGGAAATCAATACCAATTATTGTAATTAATCCCATAAGGAAATACTAATTTTCCCAATAAAATCTTAAATTGACGCAAAAATTGCTCGTGGAGTCCACGTCTCGGAACCCAACAAAAGTTACAAAATGTGAACGCCCATCCAACTACGAGTTCAACCATACAAATTTCACCAAATTCCGACATCAACTCGACCCTTAAATCTTAAGTTAAAGTCTTTGAAGATTTCTACCATTTTCAACCCAGTCTATACCCATTTGAACTCAACAATCTTTCCATAAACCTTATTGATATGTATAAATGATACTATTATACCTAAGAATCATACTCTTAATCACCCATCTTTACCCAAACTCGAAATTGAAGACTAGGGGTTAGAACCTTACCTCTTGAGTGAAGATCTTGTGATATTTCCTTGTTGGATTTCAAAGCTTGAACAAGATCTTGATGAACAAAGCACTTGAGCTTCTTCCTCTCTCTAGAATACTTTCCCTTCTCTCTAAAAATATCAGATTTTTGCTCCAAAATGAGTCCCAAAGCGTATTTATCAAAATGTGGTCGCGTTATGAAAATAGAAAAACTAACCCTCCGAAAGCAGGTCTGCAGTCGCATAATGAACCGGAGAATGGGTATGCGGGTCGCAAAATGCACGACAAAATCGATGCCAGAAATGGGCTTCACTGGATAGGTTTGCGACCATTTTGCGGTCGCATAACTACTTTTGCGATCGTATAATGGTTCTGCGATCGCAAAATTGGTCGCAGAATCACATTTTTCCAGACTTTTGTAATTTAGTCATAACTTCTTGTAGGAATGTCCACTACGGACCTCTAAATAATTTTTCGGACACGCTCCTAAGTCCAAAATTACCATATGGAGCTATTGAAATCATAAAAATTCAAATTCGAGGTCGTTTACACATAAGTCAATATCCGGTAAACTATTTCAACTTAAGCTTCCAACATGAAAGTTCATTCTTCCAAGCTAACTCCGAAATACCTTAAAACAAAAACCGATAATTTACACAAGACGTAATACCTCATAGGAAATTATTCAATACTTCAAATAGTTGAAAGGAGCGTAAATGCTCAAAACGATCGGTCGGGTCGTTACAATCTCCCTCACTTAAACATACGCTCGTCCTCGAACGTGCCAGGAGTTGTTTCCAAGCTACCACATCACTATTTTATCTTACCACGTACGTACCCGGGAGTGATCTCATGTCACCCTAATCTATATAGTCCTGACCACACAACATAACTGAAAATCATTAATTTAACCTTAGCCCAAAAACGNATTCGAGGTCGTTTACACATAAGTCAATATCCGATCAACTATTTCAACTTAAGCTTCCAACATGAAAGTTCATTCTTCCAAGCTAACTCCGAAATACCTTAAAATCAAAACCGATAATTTACACAAGTCATAATACCTCATAGGAAGTTATTCAATACTTCAAATAGTTGAAAGGAGCGTAAATGCTCAAAACGATTGGTCTGGTCGTTACAATCTCCCTCACTTAAACATATGCTCGTCCTCGAACGTGCCAGGAGTTGTTTCCAAGCCACCACATCACTATTTCATCTTACCACGTACGTACGTACCCGGGAGTGATCTCACGTCACCCTAATCTATATAGGCCTGACCACACAACATAACTGTAAATCATTAATTTAACCTTAGCCCAAAAACCATGGAGCGCAATTTCAAACATCCAGAATTCTTTTCAATACCCGAATCGCACATCTACACACTGTATAAGTATGAACAAGCTGTATCCAGCCATAACCATAGTCCCAGATATAATCACTTTCTTTGCCGACCTTCAGTATTATACTCCCAATATACCGGAATCCAACATGATAGTATCCACTCTAGGTCCAATGACCTTATATCATTAAACACAACTATCCTATTGACATGCCACACCAATACAACTCAATCCACAACTGCGCAACTGTGTACCCAAAAATGGAAAATGTCTCAAAGTAGAGAACAATATTGTAAGTTCAACAAGCACTACCACAACTATAATGCTATAATCTCATTATATATTGTACAACCGATACACACATGTTTAATAACAGTAACCATCTCTTTTAGAGCTCACATTAATATCACTCGCACGGACAACTCACATGCTATCGTAGCTATATCTAAACCCACACGGACAACTCACGTGACAAAAACATCAGTATATGGATCCGCACGGACAACTCACGTGCCAATAACGTAATCCGCAAGGCATGGTCACATGCCTCCAGTCCAAGCATATCATGGAGGAGAAATCAAATAAGTACACATGTATGTGATAAATGAAATAAGATTCACATGCTCCTAGACTGGTATAAATAACACGCCATAGCGTAAGCATGTGCAAAGTCTGGTGTCACACTTCAAATTGGCAAGTTAACGCAAAAATAGTAACTACCCCATTTATTCAGGGGAATTAACCTCTTTGAAACCTCAAATGTAGCCCAGATAGTTCTCAACAAAGGTACGAACACGAGAAACGTTATAACTTTACGCTTAATAGTCAACTCTAGGCATATCATAGCCTAAGCATTCTTTCGAGTATGAGTACTTGCCCTGATGCCCGCACATTGGCTCAAACCTCACATATATGCACACTTATAGCGCGTAGCTATCACAAATAATTA
>AWOL01S0009202.1:139183-178516 GCA_000715115.1 Nicotiana otophora | reverse complement strand
GAGGCACAGTATTCGTGAAGCCTCTTTATCACAATTCCTTATATTTACAACCTCTTGAGAAATTGAGTTCTATAATGGGTTCCTTGAATTGAGTTATAGCCCTAGGTTAATACTTCTCACTGCTTCCCTAAATTCTCAACAAGGGACAATACCTGATGAATTTCATACAAAACCTTTTGATTCAAATGGATGACATCTACTCACTTGTGCTTATGCATGCACAGTCATAAAGTTCACTTATGCGGTATCAAATCCAATGCATAGTGGCCTAGTGTTGAGGTCCTTCTTAAGCCACTCTTTTTCTCTCCGGTGTATGTGGCTCCTATGGTTGGAACATTTACTTTATTCCTTTATGGATAATATCATGAATCCTTTTCATTGTCAAGTAACATGAGCGCATATCTCAACACCTATTATATGTGTGCGTGTCAATTGAAATGGTCACTTATTTGTATAAAGCTTCTCGGGAATTTGAGGTTTTCGTTAATTTGTCACAAGAAGATCTTTTTGTTCACCTATCTCAGTATGACTTTCATATCCACCTTGATCATGTCCCAGTGTGTAACTCACTTTGCTCCTAGAATTGTAGTTACCCATGAAGTGGCCTGGTATTGTAGCTGGATAATTATTATGGGAGGAACATGTCTAGCTCATAGCAAAGTGTACATTCTCTCTAACCAATACATGATTTCATCCAAACATTAAGATGTCATGTCTACATGATTTCACTTGTGTGTGGTTGAAAGTTAAATAGCCTTATGATGAGCATGTTGATTTGAAAGACAAAATTTGTCGTATCTCTAATCCTCTCATATAGAATTAACTATTGGTAAAGGTTAAGTTGTCAGAATGATAATAATCTCACAAATGATCAACTTCTTTTTCATTCTCATGGGTGTGGCATAAATTTCTTGTGTCAAATACAGTTAAAAACGTAATGCAACTTTGTGTATCTTGAAACCCATATCACATTCAGGGTGCTAGAATATTCTAATTTCGAGTTAAACTGATTTTCACTACATTCCAAGAAGCGACTGGTGTCACATAAGTGTTATTTCTCTTTAAGGCCTACCATTGCTGAATAAGGCACGTATGGAATGAAACAATTGTTGTTGTCCTTTTCCTGGCTCATATTATTCTAAGAATAACTGACGCTAATGTCTTTATCCTCCAGACCATGCCTTCCATATGTCACATGTCTAAAATGACTCATTTATTTAAATCTCCTAATCATGAACATGATCCCTACATTATCTATGCCTACTAGGCAACTCTATGACTCGTTTGTTGAACCGATGGTGTCACCATAACGAATCTCCATGTCAGCGCTATTGGTAGTGACCTTCATGTCTCTTAGGATATAACTTCCTGAAATGTCGTGCTCAGCACGTTGATGGATTCTTGAATATTCCCAGCGAAATCTTGAACCTTGTTGTTCCTGTTTGTAGCAAATCTATCGAGTATTATAGGTTCAGGCATTTCAAAAAAGAAGCATCATCCCGTGATCAAATATATGGGATAGGAAATTTTATGGTCATAGTCAAGCTAGCACATCTTAGAGAAATTGTTGGAGGTTGCCAAAGGTTTAGTTTGGGTGTTCGGCGTGGAGATTTAGAGTTGAAGAAAGTGAATGGGTTATTCTCAATATCTTCTGCATGAGGGTGCTATGTGAATTGTTAATAAAGGTAAAGTATGTGAAGTCACATTAGGCCTTATGGAATTTTGAAAGGAAATAGGCTAAACTATAAGTATGATGTTTTCCTATTATTGTTCTCCGTGTACCCGATGTTTCATTTGTCTATGTCTAATAAGGTGAAGATAAGGGATAATGGGATTGTGAGGAAAAACTATTCGCTATCCTTGTTAGAAAAGTCCGGGAGTTGAGATTGTCTCCGTTAATGTGTTATGGAGAAGTTTGTAAGTCGAGGAGACCACATGGAGAGGCAAAAGTGTTAAGGATATAAAATGTTTCCACTTGAGTGTATAGTTAAATGATTGTGATTCGAAAGGTACTTCTGTGTGTTATGATTTAAATATGTGCAGCTCATGTCCAAATACCACTCTTGATAGTATAATACCTGTAATGATGAAATTAGTGATGTTGTTATACATGGTGATGTTTTGTCAAGTTGTGGATGTGTTTTTAGGAATTATTTTGGTGTTACTCTGACAGGTGAATAGGCCTAAATACAAAGTAAACTCTGGTAAAATTTTCAGAAAGTTAGAAAGTTAGGCAAATCTGGGGCTGATGTTATGTGGTACAACTGAAACTGTATTAAGAAAACCTTGATCCTCATTCAAGGACGAATGATCTTAAGTGGGGGAGGATGTAAGGACCCGTAAAATTTAAACCAAAAACTCGGGGTTTTGTGGTGCCAAGATAGATCCCTACGTTATATTAGTAGACATTCTTCGGACTTTTTGGATTGAACATTACCCTACGGACTGAGAGAAAAATGTTTCGCAAAGGAACGCATTTCTGTGGCCCATTATGCGGCCGCATAATCACTCTGCGGACCGTATAATGTCCGCAAAGTGAAGCAGTATGTTGGCCAGTTTGAGGTCAGCTTTGCGATCGATTATGCGATCGCATAACCACTATACGGACCGCATATCAATCGCATAATCCCTCTTGGATTTTTGCGGAGGGAGTTCTGCGGTGCATTATGCGACCACAGAATGAGTATGCGGACCGCATACTGGTCGCATACCTGAGCCGTAAGTTCAGGCCCCTAAGGGCCATTTCTGCGGTCACTTTGCGGACCGCATAAACGTTATGTGGTCGCATACCGCAAACCTGTGTCGGGACACCTATTTTATTAATTTAAAATCCGACCCCCATTCCGTTAAAACACCCCCTTTAGTCTATTTTGAGATCATTTTTCTGATACTATAGAGTGAGAGAGGGAGCCTTAGAGTGAATAAGTAATCCTCATCAATTATTATTCAATTCTTGCTTGAAACGTTGAAGATTATCAAGGAAAGCAATCTAGGCCTCCATCCTAGAGGTAAGAATCTATACCCTAGCCCTAAATTTTTGAAACTTATACTAAAAATGAGTAATTAATAAGATCGTCCATGGGTATGAGGGTTGTTTATCTTGCATGCATGTGTGGTAAAATGAGTGTGGAAAAGGGAACTAGAACCATGAATATTTTCCTAATTTTGGGTTCAATTTGTATATTGCTAAAATAGATTGAGGTTGCTAAGGGTTCCGGATAATTGTAGAGTCTAAAGAAGCGAAATTGAGGTATGTATGGATAACTCTTTTCTTCCTAGAATCGAACTCCTGGTGTCCGCATATTTGGTGTAAGTTCTGACTTGATCATACTAGAATTGTTTGCCTTAGTGTGTTGGGTTGGAAGATTCATGTTCCCTAAATGTTTTAGATGTTTACCATGTGATCATGCTATTTTATAACGTAACTATGATTTTCCAAGCTCCTTCCCTTATGTGTGAAATGCCTTATGTGATGGTACTTATCGACATGAATGATGATGTTACTTGAACGAATAAAAAGGGAAAGACTTGAATTGTAAAATGTGCCAAAGTGTCAAGACCTATTTAATAAATGGGGCTATTTGTGCCATGTAATGAAAGATGGGAAATAGATGTGAATTGAGTGAATACTTGAAAGAGGTTATGTCTCAAGTGAGATGGCTTAGCCGATCGGGCCGAGATCGGACGCCATGCCGTACACATGGTGGCATTTGTGTTGGAATTATTGATTTACATTGTGGACATGGATATGTCTCACTTGGGATGGCTTAGCCGGTCAGGCCGAGACCGGACTCTGTGTAAAAATACGGTGGCATTGTGAGTTGTGGCTTTGGCACTAAATATCATTAACCTATAAAGATGGAAAGATTGAATTGGAAATTATGTGATCCTTATTTGGTGATTCTTTGTATTTATGTGAAGTACTTATTGATTGTTATGACTGCCTTCTCTTTGTTTCACTGTTCATTCTATTAAGATTAGTGTTTGCCTTACATACTAGTACTCTTCGACAGTACTAACGTCCTTTTTGCCGGGGGCGCTACATCTTTGAATAGATGTAGGTGGTTCCATCGCAGATAGCGCTGATCGCAGATAGTGGTGCTCTCCCTCTCACTCATCACAGCAGCCTTAGTGAGCCCTATTTCTTCCTAGGGTCATGTAGTCCTTCTTCTATATACGGTTTGTTTTATATTTTGAGGTATAGTTGGGGCCTTATTGCCGGAATTGTCATGTTGCTCTTTAGTACCCTTAGAGGCTCCATAGACGTTTATGTGGGTCATGTATTTATGTTGGGGTGGTCGTTGGACCGAGTTGTATTTTGGAAATTTAACTATGACATAATGCATAAAATGAAAACAATAAACTAGCAACGTTTATATACTTATATAACTGATCGCTCCCCTGTTTTACAAATGGTGATGCATTCCCTTTTTGGATCATGAATGAGTCGGGTAAAAAAGGTTTACTAGGCTTGCTCGATCGGATTTACTCGGTTGAGCACCGGTCACGCTCCCCGAGGTTGGGCGTGACATTCACCCCTAACTTGGGCCCTATTTCTCCCGGCTCCGGCCGGAGGTATGGCTTTCCATCACTAACTAATGATGATGCATGCATTCTCACCATCTGTGGAAGAATAAAAGGGAGTGATTTAAACTCGGGTCAAAATCAACTGCACGAGAAGGAATGAAGAATTGGAACTTTCCTAAAGCCCTATAGCCTCTGGAAGATAAGTGCAGGCATCTCCATAAAGATTCGGAAGACTCTACTAGGCCTGCTCATGACTCGTGAGACCCTTTGAACCTAGTGCTCTGATACCAACTTGTCACGACTCAAAATCTCATAGGTCGTGATAGCGCCTAACCCCCACTTGCTAGACAGCCAGTACTTAACATTATTTATCAAAATAGATTATAAATCCCTTATTAATTGCACAATGATAATTTAAAGTGAAAGAAATCTCAACGTATCATAACTGATAGCATAAATAAAAAAAATATCCTATAAAATAACTCTCAAATTCGGTGTCACTAAGTATATGAGCATCTATGGCGGATATAATTATAAATATGGAATATAAATACAATACTGTCTAAAATGAAGTACAGTACAAAAATAAGGAAGAAGTGACTTCAAGGGTGTCATGGCCCAAAACCACTATAGGCTGTGATGGCGCCTAATCTGCTTGCTAGGCAAGCCAACACACATAAATAAATAAATTAAATAGGATAAAAACTATCTAATAGATATAAGACATAAGATGAAACATAAATAATTTCAAATATTCATATATCACTAACAAATCCCCCGAGAATGGTGTCACGAGTCAATGAGCAACTAAGAATATATGCAAGACTGAATCACAACACAGGTACTGTCTGAAGGAAAGAACAGTAGACAAAAGAAAATAGAAGAGAACTCCATAATCTGCGAATCAATCCACAGAACACCTTACCAAGAGTCCACCAAATTTTGCTAAGCCTTCTCTCGGGCCACAATAATAATCAAATTCAAGACTTGCACAAAATGTGCAAAAGTATAGTACGAGTATAATACCACGATACTTAGTAAATATCAATCTAATCTCTAAGAAATAGTGGTGAGGGATCGACACTGCCACCTACTAACCGTCCGATAAACAACTGAGAGCATAATTATAACAAGAAATAAGGCATGGTATCATCAAATAGTTACAAATATAAAGGCACAGTAAATCTGGAATTTAGACGTGCTTTTTAGACAAAGGGATATAATACGATGTCAAATACCTCAATTCTTTCAATAATCATGATATAAGCCAGTCAACGTTTATATAACATCTATTGTGTGAATCTAGGATGCAAGTGCATGCCAATGAACCACTCTCAATACCTCTTAACACAAATCCATATACCTGACACTAGGCAAATGTCCAGATTAAGCACTAATCTGGGTACAACGCTCACAATTCCCAAATTAACATTGGTAATCATATGATTCTGGAGGGACTCATCCATATCCAAGCATTGTTACGACATGCAACACAATCCAATTATATCAATGTTATTGCGTGCAACCCCATCCAACCATAATATCGTTAATAATCAATATCCTCTCATAATGTCCTTGCTACCAAAATTCTCAATTTTTCTCAATATCCAACTCTTCAACTTATGAATATGCATATGAAATGATATAATAAAGATGCATCAGGATATATATAATAAAATACGAATGAATATTTACATGAATAAGAGATGGCTATGACTAATCATATATTTCAACTTTTTATAACAGTTTAATAAGCTTAATTAACATTCTTAAGTCTGATCATTACATCAACAAGAGTCAAGTAAGTCAATATCCACTAAATCATAAATCAAATAAGGCAATTGTATGACTATGGCTAAATTATAAAAGCTCGACATGGTGAAAGAAGTCTGTTATATCCAAATCAACAAGTCATAAACCTATCATAGTATCCAATCATGATTAAGATTCGTCATGTAGTCATAGAATCAACAAAACATATATAAATAAATCACATAGTCCAAATAAGGCATATTATGAGAGTAACTCTATCTGGCTATGGTCATAACCTAGCTAAATATATATATGCTCGCCACCTCGCATATACGTGGCACCTAAATCAAGTAACAAGTAGCAACTAAATCACCTATAGAGAAAATTCTCTCTTACAAGGATAGACAAGAGACTTACCTCTACCCATGAACACCTTTAACCTACCAAAACTGCTTTTCCCTTCCTATCTACCTCCAAGCGACTCAAATCTAGTCAGATATTACTTAAATAAGTTAATATAACAACAACAACTACCCAGTATAATCTCATTAGTGGGGTCTGGGGAGGGTAGTATGTACGCAGACCTTACCTCTACCCTGAGGTAGAGAGGCTGTTTCCGATAGACTCTCGGCTCCCTCCCTCCAAAAACTCCCCACCTTGCTCTTGGGGTGACTCGAACTCACAACCTCTTGGTTGGAAGTGGAGGGTGCTTACCACTAGAGCAACCCACTCTTGTCTTAAATAAGTTAATATAAGCTATATAAATCTCAAACAATAAAGCTTCAACTTTTAATCAAATCTCAAAAATTTAACAAAAGTCAGCCCAGGCCCACATAGTCAAAACCCATGTCTAGGGGTAGATCCCGTTGACCCATAAACCCACGAGTCTAAATATGTGCGTAGATTTCCATTTGGAGTCCATTTGGATACTCAAAACTCAATTTGGGTGATTCTAGCTCTAGGTCTCAAAATACTGAGTTTCTCTTATTCAAATCCATATTTTGATATTAAATATAGTGATAAATTCATGTATAAACCATAGATTTAGAGTAGAATCACTAACCCCAATCTTGTAGGTGAAACCCTATCCTCAAACCTCTCAAAATGAGCTCCAAAAGTTTAGAAATGAAATTAAAATCATAAAACTCGGCCTTAAATAGCTTCTCGAAGTAGCTACCAAAAAGGTGCCCAGGTACTGCACATTTTCTTCGCTACATTTCATTCGCGTATCGCATATCCATCGCATAACAGAACAATCCCAAAAGTTTGCACTGAACCTTTCTGGTAAAATTGCCCTAACTCCATGTACAAAAGTCAGAATGACGAATAATTTGAACCAATAAACACTAGACTCAAAGGGCTATAACATTATCAATACCTAATCCAAAAACTATTTAGATATTGGGAGAAATGCTCTCTTGAAGTCAGGTTATTTGAAAAAAAGCCATGCTTTAGCAACTCAATTCTTCCGGAACTTGCTCCAAATGAGCTGAAACTCACTCGAGCCCTTCGAGACTCTATCTACTCATTCCTACAAGTCCAAATACCCTATATGAACTTCTCCAAAGGCACAAAACACCGACGGAAACATCCCAAGAAAATAAATCGAGGCTCAAACCGATTAGAATTTCTCTCAAATTTTTAAATCTTCATTCTTTCAAAAGAGTATCTGAATCACACTTAGACACTTCGGATTACTTCCAAACTTTGTTCACAAGTTCAATTCTATTATATAGACTTATGCAAACTCTCGAACCCAATAACATCAAAGTCAACTATTGGTCAAACGTATGAACTCTTAAGCTCTTTAAATTATCAACTTTTGACAAAAGGTGTTGAATCGTTCTAGGAACCTCCAAAACTAAATCCAAACATATGCCCAAGCACAAATCATCATACGAACCTATTGGAATCTTCAAAACATGATTACGGGTCCGTTTATCCCAAAGTCAAACCTTAGTCAACTCTTGCAACTTAAATATTCCAAATAGGAATTAAGTGTTCTAAACCAATTCCAATCCTCATAAAATCTATTCCAACCATGCACGTAAGTCATAAACCACCAAATGTACCCGGGAAAGTCTCCGATTGGGAAATGTGCTGCTAGAACTCAAAACAACTGATTGGGTCATTACATTCACCCCTACTTAAACATACGTTCGTCCTCCAACATGCCAAGAACTCTTCCGGAATTATCGCTTCACTGAGAGAAATCATCAAACACATTCCCAACGGTGACCTCATGTTAGCTTCAAACAGATGATGCCATTAGCATAACTTCAAATGAGAATTTCTTCATCAACTCTAGCTTACAAGCTTATAAACTTATCTTTAACACTTGAAACTTCTTCAAAAATCCGATTCTGCCAAATTCTCATCATTACCATCCAAAGAACCCATATCATAACATATATGAACTACCCGATCATAACCACATGTTTCATATCCACATATCTCATATTTATATCAATATCCTCTTATCGAATAACCGATCATACCAAACTCGGTACCGACATAAACAACATAATTTAAATGGATCCTTCTTCCAAATCTTCACAACACATTTGTGATACAAGAAAACTATAGAAACTCATAACCAATCTCTGTAGCAATAAAGCATGGATTTCTGTTATCTGATAGCAGTCATTGCTTGATATGAGCTATCTGAAAGCATTTTCATCCAAAAGCAACCTTATCCAAGTCAAATTACAGAAATTTCAAGTGTGTTAGCCTCGCCTTATCGAGTACAACTATTCGATCAACAAACCACATCAATTTTTGAACAAGTGCCAAAATAACCCGGTGAAGCATTATGCCAATAGTTTCTTAAATGCGACGAACCTGAAGAAGAGAGATTGATCGATCCAATAGCTCCCTGAGCTCATGATATATTTTCTCAACAATCCCACACATCTGTATACCTCCTCGAATTATCCTTATAAATTTTTTAAAAAAAATATTTCAACTCAACCCAACATAAGCACCCAAAAGCACCTTGCACAACATTCACATACATATTGTAGACTGCCACACTTATCAAACCCATTGAAAATAAATACCTTTGACAACTGTAATTCCTCAAATGATAAATCTGTATGATAACTTGCACTGTATAAGCAAATCTGACCCGGCATAGAACACGTAACCTCACAAACTATTAGTAGCCATCCAAAATAATATCAATTTCTTCCTAAATAGATAATAAGCATTCCATAGCTATGAACAAACTACCCTTATTTTTCGGTCATGCACCCTTCTAAAATTTCTTAATCAAAAATCTCAGTCATAGATATAATCACAACCCATCATCGACTGAGTTAACAAGAAATCACCTTGATAACTTTTCCTTCTTGATATTTTATCTACAAAAATCACACATGACTCAATAACACCTCGCGGAACCCCAAAACATCAGATATTCAAATCTTCTGAATCCCGAAGTCCTCACTGAATGTGATCATCCCTTCAAACACAATGAAGCATCCACCACTGCGCCTGAACCACACTTCTCATTTCATGACCCCTGAGAGATATTGTCCACTAATCTTGAACATAATCAATCCATCACAAATATTGCGTACCACATATCCCATCAAATGGTAGCCTTTTAAAGTCATTCACACCAAATACTCTCACTACCCATACTCTCCACCTTACTTCTCAAGGCATCTATTACCACATCCGCTTTACCCAGATGATACAAGATAGCGATATCATAATCCTTAAGCAACTCAAGTCAACTCTATTTCCTCAAATTCAAATCCTTCTGCTTGAACAAGTGCTGAAGATTGCATTAATCAGTATAACCTCACATGACATGCTATACAAGCAATACCTCTAAATCTCAGGTGCTTGAATAATCGCTGCCAACTCCAAATCATGAGCTGGATAATTCATCTCTTGAGGTTTCAACTGCTTTGATGCATATGCAATCACCCTTCAATCCTACATCAACACTACACTAATACCAACGCGTGAAATATCACAATACATCATGTATGGACGTGAACCTATGGGAAACACCAACATTATGGTTGTAGTCAAAGAAACCTTGAGATTCTGATGGCTCTCTTCATATTCATCTGACCATCTAAAAGGAACATCTTTCTTATTAAACCTAGTCAATGGAGTTGCACTGGATGAAAACCCCTCTACCAAAATGATGATAGTAGCCTGTCAAACCAATAAACTCCTGATCTAAATAGTTGTAGTAGATCTAGGACAATTCTGAACCACCTCAATCTTTTTAGGATCAACCTTAATACCATCAAAAGATACCACGTACCCGGAGTATGCAACTGAATCCAACCAAAACTCATACTTAGAAACTTAGCATAAAGTTGTTTCTCCTTCAAAGTCTAAAGTACAATCCTCAAATGTTGCTCATGCTTCTCCCTACCACGAGAGTAAACCAAGATGTCATTAGTGAATACGATCACAAAAGAGTCCAAATAAGGTTCAAACACCCTATTCATCAAATCCATGAATACCATTGGATCATGAGTCAACCAAAATGATATCATCAAGAATTCATAATGACCATAACGAGTCCTAAAATCCGTCTTATGGATATCCGAAAGCAACTATAAACCCATACACAAAATCATCCCATGAAGAATATTTCCATCCACCTTTTTCTGTCAAGCATTAAGAAGCTCGCTAACTAGTTGCAAATCACCCCATCTCTATAACCCCTAGTAAAATCATTCGTATATCTCCTCCACAACGTGTCTTCTATAACTTATACCCATCCTAGGTGATACAAGATAGTACTCCTATACCATTAAGAAACTCATACAAGCCATGTTGTCACTTAGCTCGAAAACCTTCTTTTTGTAGATAAATCGCAACCTTCATAACTCCATCTCGATCCTTCAGGTCATACTATATCAAATAATAGCACCGACACTTTAGTATAAGAACTCCATCGTCACCCAAAAAAAATTTCCAAGCAAGATCATACCTTCTAAAAGTGTCCTATAACCTATAAAGCACACCACATGACTCAACCTGTGAGACAAATCACAAACATGCAACGCACTATCCGAGTATGTAATCAATGCCAATGCTAAGTTATGGTAAAAAGTAGCTCATTATTATTGAAGATTGTTTCCACAAGATCAAAACTATCGGAACTGAACCTTTCTAAATAACCAACCCACAAAGCTTCCATAACAAAACTTGCGATCCACCATGAGCCAGCAACACACAATTACCTCAATAGATCGAATCATTTCTTAACAATCCCAGTCCAAGCAAATATCACATTGACCCAACTCCTTCAAAAACTCCTAATTCCCTTTTGAAGACACCGCTTGACTTCTTCCCAGAACATTGTGAATTCAACCAAACTCACATAACAATCTCGACAAGAAGCAACATTACTGAAATAACCCAAGTCCTAATTACCCCCAGCTCGCCTACAACAATACCTCAAATCAAAAAAATCCGGTCTAAAAAGAACTCCAATGAATTAAAAACTTGCTTCTGTTTCATCTCTTTATTCTGCATGACCATACCAACACATATGTAGAAACACTCTAAGTCCCCGGTCGGATCCAATGCCAAACTCAAATTCCTTGACAAAGAAAATTATCCGTAGGTAGCACATCTTGAAACTTGAAAATATCCCATATCCGTTTCGAATGAACTCCAAAATTTTTAACCATACAAGTCCTCTACAAATCTTCAAGAATTTGAATTTTTCGCTCGTATTGGCTGTCAGTCTGAGAGCAAAGAAGCCATGTCTGTTCAACTTGCATTCTCAAATCTTACTGAATCTCTCTCCAAATATGCAACATGAATCGAGTTTCACATTCTAAAGTCATAAAATTAATCTCCATATAGATCCATGTTGACTCTGTGAAGCATAAGCAAATAAACTCGATATAAAGAATGCAGACTTGATAAACCAATCAATGACGACCTAACTGACATCAAGCCTCGTCCAAGAATGTGGTAATCTCATCTTACAGACAACAGCGTGAATATTCTCATTCATGAAATATCCATATAGTAACAAATCTGAGTTGCCCGATGATCTTGACACATCAAGTGGGCATAGTATATTATCAATTCTGCGATTCCTTGCCCAAGTTAACCTTGACATCATCCTTTCTCTAGCCACAGCTGATCCACAAGCATATCTTAGTCTAGGAACTGTAACAACTCATCCAAAAAGATTCAAATATCGGTGGTAAGCTCCTCCACTTTGGCTCACGGTCATAATTACATCATCCGAGAGCTTTTGATACCATCCATTACACATTTACCCTTATGACAGTAGCAACATCTTGTTGAAACCTTACAAACTCTCATAATAGAATATCTACACCGTTAAATAGGAAGAAAACATCCCTATGTAAGCCTCATAAGAGATTACACACCTTCGAACATCTTTATGTGAAATAGCTCAAATATGTAGTCCCAAAGCCGCATCTTTATGAAAATCTGACCGCGAATACTCTGAATAACTGATCCATTGGTTCAAATTAGCATTAGTCCATAAAATGTTAGAATCCGCTCTATTGTATCAATGAACATCTGAAATCCTTCTAGAACGTCCATGCCAGAAAATTGTAGAAATCAACCAGGTCGATGCTTAGGCATTCACTGTGTCACTGACGTTGCAAGCAAATTCTTATTGTTATATGTAAATCTTCTCAGTATAATCCTATTACTTGATACATAGTCATCTCGCTAACCAATCCCGATTCGCAATACCACTCTTCATTATCCTATAGGGCTGTAAAGGCATCCACGCTCAAATGCCGAGCAACGAATCTTAAAAACATTGCTATCTCAAAGCTCGTATTGCCATTAAAAGACAATATCTCACACTTCATCTGTGAAATCACCACCAGGCGTCAGTTCCCAACTGAAGTCATGATCTCAACATTGCATATGAATAAATGGAAAGAAGTGAAGTATTTAAGATTCAAGTGAAACAAAGTTGCATGATCCCGAGAGAAAAGAAAGAGAAGCTTCCTAAATGTTCTTTAGCATACCAATTAAAGATGTGACACCGATAATAAGGACTCTATCAAACACTTGCACATGATATTGTGAGACCCTTGGAACCAGAACTCTGATACCAACTTGTCATGATCCAAAAACTACCATAGATCGTGATGATGCCTAACCTGCTTGCTTGTCAATCCAACACACATAAGTAAATAAACTAAATAAGATACAAAACTATCTAAAAGATATAATACATAAGATGAAACAAAAATAATTTCAAATACTCATACATCACTAACAAATCCCCCAAGACTGGTGTCATGGGTCAATGAGCAACTAATATATGCAAGACTTAATCATAATACAAGTGCTGACTGAATGAAAGACTAGTAGACAAAAGAAAATAGAAGAAGACTTCACCAAATTCCACTAGGCCTTCTTATGGGCCACACTAATAATCAAACTCAAAACCTGCACAAAATGTGTAGAGGTATAGTATGAGTACAAAACTACGATACTCAGTAAGTATCAAGTCTAGCTTCGAAGAAGTAGTGGCGAGGGTTCGACACTGACACCTACCAACAGTCCAACAAACAAGTGGGAGTATAAGTATAACAAGAAATAAGGCATGGTATTAGCAAATAGTTACAAAGATAAAGGCACAGTAAATCCGGAATTTAGACATGCTTTTCATACAAAGGATACAATACGATATAAAATACCTTAATTCTTTTCATAATCATTATATGAGTCAATCAACGCTTATATAAAAGTTACTGCATGAATCTAGGATGCAAGTGCATGCCCATGAACCAATCTCAATACCTCATAACACAATCCATATACCTGATATTGGCCCAAGTATCAAAACTAAGCACCAATCTGGGTGTCTGCGTTCATAGGGCCCAAGGTAACTTAGGTAACCACCTGACTCCGGAGGGACTGATCCATATCCAAGCAGTGTTGCGACGTACAACCTGATCCAACCATAATACTATCAATAATCAATATCTGCTTACAATATCCTTGGTGCCAAAATTCTAAATTTTTCTCAATATCCAACTCTCTACATCATGAATATGCATATGAAATGATATAATAAAGATGCATCATGACATAATAATATAATGCGGATGAATATTTATGTGAATAGGAGATGGCTCTCCTAACCATGTATTTTAACTTTTCATAACAGTTCGGTATGCTTAATTAACATTCTTAAGTTTGATGATGAAATCAAAGTAAGCTAATAGCCATTAAATTATAAATCAAGTAAGGCAATTGTATGACAAAGGCCATGGTGAAAGAAGTCTGTTATATCCAAATCATTAAGTCATAAACCTAGCATAGTCTCCAATCATGATTAAGATTCATCATGTAGTTATAGAATCAATGAAACATGGATAAACAATTCACATAGTCCAAATAAAGCATATCATGAGTCTAACTCTAGGCTATGATCATAATCTAGCTACGCATATACACTCGTCACATCGCATATACGTGGCACCTAAATCAATTAACAAGTAGCAACTAAATCACATGTGGAGAGAATTCCTCTTACAAGGATAGACAAGAGAATTACCTCCCACCTAGGAACACCTTCAACCTACCAAAATCGATTTTCCCTTCAAACGATTCAAATCTAGTCAAATATTACTTAAATGAGATCAATCCCAAATAATGAAATTTTAACCTTTAATCAAATCTTAAAAAGTTAACTAAAGTCAACTTGGGCCAACACAATCAAAATCCGAGTCTAGGGGTAGATCATGTTGACCCATAACTCTATGAATCCAAATACATGCTTAGATTTCCATTTGGAGTCCATTTGGGTGTTCAAAACTCAATTTGGGTGATTTTAGCTCTAGGTCTCAAAAATCCCAAAATTTTCTTGTTCAAATCCATATTTTGATGTTAAATCTAGTGATTAATTCATGTATAAACTATAGATTTAGGTCATAATTATTTACCCCAAATGTGTAGGTGAAACCCTATTCTCAAACCTCTCAAAATAAGCTCCCAAAGTTGAGAAATACAAAAATTACAAAACTCGGCCTTAAATAGCTTCTGAATGTAGTTGTCAAAAAAGTGCCCAGATGAACGCACATTTGCTTTGTGGCCCAGCACATTTGATTGGCGGAGCGCATATTCATCGCATAAAAGAACAGTCCCAAAAGTCTGACGAATGATTTGAACCACCAGAAATGAGACTCAAAGTGCTACAACCTCATCCAAAAATTCTTTTTAGATTGGGATAAATGGTCTTTTGAAGTCAGGCCATCTACAGAAAAACCCTATTTCAGCAACTCAATTCTTCCAGAACTTGCTCCAAATGCGTCGAAACTCACTACAGCCGCTCGGGACTCCATCCAGTCATTCCTACAAGTCCAAATACCCTATATGAACTTTTATAAAGGCTCTAAACACCCATGATAACATTACAATAAAGAATCGAGGCTCAAACCGAATAGAATTTCTCTTAAGTTCTTAATCTTCATTCTTTCAAAAGAGTCCAAAATCATACTTAGACACTTCGGATTACTTTCAAACTTTGTACACAAGTTCAATTCTACTTTATATACATAAGCAAAGTCTCAAAATACCAATTGGAATCCAATAATATCAAATTCAACTCTTAGTTAAACTTATAAATTCTTAAGTTATTCGAATTGCTACCTTTCGGCAAATGGTGCCGAATTCTTCTAGGAACCTCCAAAACCAAATCCGAAAATATTTCCAAGCCCAAAATCATCATACGAATCTATTAGAATATTCAAAACCCAATTCCCACTATGTTTACCCAAAAGTCAAACCTTGGTCAACTCTTACAACTTAACGCTTCCAAATAGGAACTAAGTATTCTAAATCAATTTCAATACTCACAAAATATATTCCAACCATGAACATAAGTCATAAACCATCAAATGCACCAAGGGAAAGTCTCCAATTGGAAAATAAGGTGCTAGAACTAAAAATGACTGATTGGGTCGTTATAAAGGGCATGTGAACGATCATGCAGCACTATCTCGAGTCTTTTGATAAAGCTACTGGGCACCCTCCTGGTCTCCACTTAAACCAATGCCTGAATCTGCACACATGGTGAATACATATAGTATGAGTACAATCAATCCCATATACTGAGTAAATGCAAGTCTAACCTCGAAGAAGTAGTAGCGAGAGATTAAATATCAATACTTGCTCTCTTAATACATAATCATTAACAAGAACAAAATAAGAAAATAGTCTGAAACATTAAATAGTGAATAGTAAGATGCACGGTCAATGAATAATATAATTTTGCTCCGAATAAAGATAATCAAATATGATCCAGTACACCAAGTCTACCTGATATGACAATGATAGTTTCTCAGATAAATAAGGCAAATATCATAATATGTACCAAGACTCAAGTATAAATATGATAAAATATGATATGTATCAACTAGCATTTATATGAATGCTTTTACATGAACCTAGAATATCTATGCATGACCAACGCTCAACTTTACATTATCACCCGGTACCCATACATGTACCAATACGAGTCTCATTCTCTCAACACAATCCATGCACCCAGTACAAATCTATGTACTTACACTCTCAGGGCCCAATGTAGCATGGGTGATCACCTAACTCTAGAAGGAGGGATCCAAATCCAAGTGTGTAGTCTCAGTCGAGTATGATATGCTCAATAGCTCCCGCAGGGACAACTCACGTGCCATAACAGTGTCAATATCACAATAACCGCACGCCAAAAATCTTGTGCCATAATCATCTCGACTTCACGGACAATTCACGTGCCACAACCTCAGTTCATATCAAGTATCCAGATTTTAAGATATGTCCCTATGCACAAGAGATAATATATATGGAATGGACCAGGACGTAGATAACAAATATGTGAATATGTTCATGAATATTGGGTGTGACTATATCTAATCATGTGGCTCAACATGGCGAATATAACTCACTGTACCCATTAAACGAATAATAAAGCCTAAGAATAGTCTCTAACATGTGTAATAATAGACACATAGTCACAAAATTATAAATTAAATAAGGCAAGTATAAGATTACCGCTAATTGTAAAGCTCCACGTAGCAAAAGTACCATATCAAGTCTGAATTAACAATTTGTAGGTCTAGGAACAGATTCTATCATAATTAAGATTAGACATGTATTCATTAAGTGTGTAAATAATTCACATAACTCAAACAAGGCATAGTGTAGGCTTAAGTCTATCCGGACATGGTCAAAACCCAAGCGCACGCATATACGCTCGTCACCTCGCATAAACATAGCTCCCAAATCAATCAACTAATAGCACATAAATCACCTTTGAGGAAAATTCCCTCTTAACAAGGCTAGACAATAGACTTACCTCTTCTCGAAACACTTTAATCTTCCAAAAACCCTTTTCTTTTGAAATCTACCACCAAACGACTCGTATCTAGTCAAATATATTGACATAAGGTATTGTAAGATATAGGAATCAACCTCGGATCATAAAGTTTCAATATTTACTTAATTTATAAAAGTCAATAAAAAGTTAACCTCGGGCCCGCATGCTAAAAATCCAAAATTAATCGAAAATCAAGATTGCCCATAACACTACAAGTCCAAATATATATTTATTCTCAAATCAGACTTCAATTTCATGATCAAATCAAAATATTACTTTTCAACTTTTTTCTCCAAAACCCGCATTTTCTCTTTAAATTCCTTGATTTATAAGCTTAAATCCATAAATAATCATGATAATTCAAAAGTAGGTTAAGATTACTTATCACTTGGACTAGGGGTGAAAATATCTTCAAAATCGCCTCTCCTCCGAGCGAGGGCTTCAAAAATAGAATAAAAATGACCAATTCCTGACTTCAGCATATAATATTACTGGCCCTTTTTTTTAGGATCATGAAATAGCTCTTGCAATCGGGAAGCATGACAGTTCAAGCCTATTACGCGATCGCAGCAGATTCCTTGCGGCTGCGTTGGCCAACTGGCCAGGTCTCCCCTTTCCACTACACGAACACAGTTACACTAACGCGATCGTGATTAATGCCTAGATCCTCTTTTGCGATAATCGAGCATCACTAGCGATCGCGGTTAACAAATTCCCCTGGCCATTTCTTCTACGCGATGTGGCTCATGACCGCGATCGTGATGCGCTTCTGAGCATCAGCTAACCAGCAACAGTTGCAAAACACTCTGAAATAGTCCGAAACTTTCTTGAAACTCACCGAGGCCCCGGGAACCCATCTAATCATTCTAACAAGTGCATATATCTCATACAAAAAATTTGAAAGGCTCAAAACACGAATAACAACTTCGAAACCACGAATCAAAGATCAAACCATGTTTCTTAACTTTCAAACTTCCAACTTCGTTGAACGCGTTCGGATCATACTTAGACCTTTCGCATTATAATCAAATTTTGCACACAAGTTCCATTCAACAATACGAACCTATCTTCAGTCCCGGAACAACAATCGAAATTCGATAACATCAAAATCAACTATTGATAAAATTTAAGAACTCTCCTATTTTTCAAATTGTCAACTCCCAACAAATAGAGTCAAAACCTTATAGGAACATCCAAAATCAAATTCGAACATATGCACGATTCAAAAATCATCATATGAATCTGTTGGAACCCTAAAAATCCGATTCCGAGATCGTTCACCCAAAAGTCAAACATTAGTAAACTTTTACAACTTAAGGCCTTCTGAAATAGAACCAAGTGTTCCAATCGCTCTCGAACCTTTTGCAACCAAAATCAACTATATGCGCAAGTCATAAATATCAAATAAGCCCAGTTAAGATCTCGATCACAGAATAAAATGCTAGAACTCTAAATGAACGGTCTCGTTACAAGTTTAGGCCTAACTCAGAGACATAAACATATTCACTATTCATATAAAATTCATTTTGACTTTTACATATTTGATGTTTATCAACTTCTACATCATTATGGTCATTTCATATATTTCAATTTTTAATCGTCCTTCATTTATTTGTAAATGTTACAAACAACTTAACTTCAACCTTGTTACCATGTCAGCGTGACAAATTGGTGTCTGAGGACAATTCTACTAGGTAACCAAAGAACTCGTTACATGCTAAATAAAAATATATTACTTAGAAGAAAAAAATAGGGAAGAAATGAGTGAACAGCCACTGGTTAGATCACTCATTAAAATTTAGCTATCATCTCAAATTTGGCCACTTTGTAATCAATTAAATAAGAAACCATAAATTAATCACGGAAAATTGAAGACAAATAGCAAAAGGGAAAAACCCCAGTGACCGAGCGACTAAGCGACACACTGCTTAGCTCCATTGCTTACAGATCTAATCTACCAGTGGCAAATATATAAGAAAATCATCGTCGAATCATTTGTTTAAAAAACACTCTTAAATATAAAAGTAAACGGTAAACAAAAAATTCTCCCTTTTATCTTTTTATCTTGAAATGTGGCAATACAAAACTCCATTAATAATATTGTAGCTTGATCCGTTCAAACTCCAACATACTTTTGAGGAGTTGTGAACGGTTCAAATTCCAGCTTTTTGAACTCTAATAATTTAAAACTTCGTGAAAAATTCTATTAGAGATTCACCCGTAAAAGTTTCGAACTCTAGCACACTATGCTGGAGCTTTTTCGTATTTTAATTATTATTCAAATTTTATTTCTGCATTAAAAAATAATAATTTCTCAATTATATTTTAAATAGTGCCTACACATTAACAAGCAATCCAAATATTTTTTTTTATTTCACAAATGAGCATGCTAGATCATATATTTATGAAAATTTTACCTGAAAATTCCTCTTTAAATTTAAACCCTAACAATCATTCATTGGTTTCACACTTTCACAATCTAAGCATGAAAATTTGTGTGAATTTCAAATCCCAAGAACAATTCATGGGTTTTAGAATGATGAACGTTGTCGGCTCTTGCTCTTCCTGCTACTGATGAACTATTTTTCGTTGCCCGAAGAAGCAACAAGAAGACGATGCCCGTTAATCAGCACGTGATGCTCTTTCTTTATGTAGTGCTCAAAGACATACAAATTGCTTTATAGGTGACTGTAGTTAAATCTTCATTTTCAGAACTAGCAGATTTTACCCTACTCCAGTATAAGGTACTGGACTAGTTTCAAAAGTCGATTTCTTATATTTACAGAGAAGGGTCCTTTTTTAAGGTTCTAAAGTCTGGCAGTCTAGCACCATATGTTGAAGTTTCACTCTTACAAGTTCCAAACTCCAACATACGATGTTGGAGTTACACATACACGGGAACTTTAAACTCCGAAAATAATTTCTTTAGTTTGAACTTATAAATATTCAACCGTTCTTGGAATTTTCCGTATTTTAGCTAGGAATATTTTAGTCCAAATATTTTCTTCGTATATCAAATAATGGCTAAATGCTAATTGCTTTTTAAATGGGTTAAGTACACAAATAATCCTGAAAGTGGATTTGTCCCTGCTTGTCTCATGGGCACAACTTCAAGCTTAACAAGTGCTGCCCCTCACTTGTTCCATGGGCAACACTTCTAGCTTTTGACCCTGAAGTTCTACGCATAAAGCAAGCGAGAGTCAAAAGTCAACAAGTCCCTTGAACTCCTACTCCTACTGAACTTTAAGCAGGTTTTTCCCTTAAATTCTATGAGCAAAGAATTAATTTTATTGAGTAAGACAAATTGTTTAAACTTCAGAATAACAGGAATAGATTACAAAGATAAACAACTAATTAACTACTTAAAAATTGAGCAAATTTTGTTGCAGCACACAGGGATTCTGTACCTTCTATAGTGGAATATAAAGATTGAAGAAGCCTCCGAAGAAAGAAAAAAAATGACAGGATAAACTGCAAAAAAATCTTGGAACTCAAGAACTTCTTGACATGAGTGTAGCCAAAAGTTTAAGCTCCAATTTTCTCAATATTTTCTGAGACAGTTTTCATCCTTGGTCGAATATCTGGATCTGCCTCGGTGCATGCAAGAGCTACATGAAATACAGCAAGTACTTCCTTCTTAGCATGGATTTCCTGAAGCAACATTGGTTCCACCATGTCTGATAGTGGATTTTGCTCCTCAAATCCCTTTCTTACCCATCTTACAAGATCTGGAACTTCTGTTGAAGTGGAAGTTGTGGGAATTGAGAGGTCAGGAGACTTTCCGGTTAACAGTTCAAGCAAGACAACCCCGAACGAGTAGACATCCCATTTTTGTGTAGGTCTGTTACCAGGGATTCGAGCTTCTGGTGCTCGATAGTTGTTGGGTCGATCTGGTTGAGCAGGCTTCAAGTAAGGAAGAGCTCCACCCATAAAGCCACCAGAAGAGGAGGGGTTGTTTCCCGTGATATTGATCAACCGATTGAGGCCAAAATCAGAGACATATGGCTGCAGTTCATTATCAAGGAGAATGTTGGATGGTTTGATGTCTCCATGCACAAATTTCCTTGGGCTACACTCATGGAGATAAGCTAAACCTCTCGCTGTTCCCTTGGCAATTTTCAGTCTCGTTGACCAGGTTAAGCTCGGCGATGGTTGCCCATTTCTCCCTGTATAAAGGCAAACCAGAGTTTCAATCACAACATTTCCAACACTATAACAAATAAGATACAAGTTAATAACTTTTCAGCTCAATATTAACATTACACTAGAGGCAAATCGTCATTCATATTAGCTCGGTTATGCACAATCTGTTTGAGCATGAAATAACTGTTGCTACATTGATAGCTTCAGACTTACCACATGGCAATTCAATTCAGAAGCAGAGATAAAGGAAGAGAAGAAAAGGAACAAAGTCCTTAACTTCTTCAGAATGCAAAAGGAAATATTGTACTGTCAAATTCCAGTTGCATAATCTTGAAAGTGTATATTAAGAAACCAGGAATTTCGGGTACCATATAACCAATGATTAAGAAGTATATATGGCTTTACCGAAGAAGAACCAAATATGTTGTCAGAAAGCAAGCACTTACTACTGGGTAGCAGTTGTGTTACCGATTCATAGTTACAAGTATATAGAGTAGTGGAGTAGATATTCGATAAATGTAATAACAATTTGTGTCAGGGCAAAAATCTAAATCAAAAAGATGAACATCGATGCAGCTATATCAGCAGCAACAGTGCAAAAGTCACATGCAGAACACTGATTTTGGAATCCACCTCAAGGAAGAAGTCCCATTTCATACTGGATGGTAGTTACCAGACCAGATAACTACACATTCTGGTAGTCCCCAATTTCCCTCTACCAGATTCTGTATGATGTCAATATCTGATTATTGCATCTGCAGTAAATACTGCAAGTCTGCATAGCTGGATCATTACCATGTTAATACGCTGTGGCGTGCTTTATATGTCCATTAAATGGATGGCAAATATTAGGTTCTTGATCTACCCTTTATGCAGATAACTTTTTCATATGAGATGCATTATAGAAGACTTCCTTATCAGCTGATACAATTAGGCTTAAATCCTAAGCATAGTATCAAGTCACAAACAATAATCATCCTCACTCAAGGATTGCACAAGCACACATGGGACTCTTTCAAGATAAAACTATTATTAGATGGCATGTGTCTACATCACAACCTTTGACGTGCGGCCCTTTCCCGGACCCTGCGTGAACGCGGGATACTTTGTGCACCGGGCTGCCCTTGCAATAGCTAATAGTCATTATTTCATGACCACGCATATATTAAGCAGTTATACGAGTGAATAAATACTTGAACATCCCAAGCTCCTAACTAATCTACTACCAAAACTCTTTTTCTGTTTTTCCAATTCTTAAAGAGTGATCAATAATTAAAACACGAATTCATTATTTTAGTTTGCTCATGAGTTTATCATGCTACTAATGGTAAGAATATAGTATACCCCAATGTTCCGAACATGGATGCATCAGATCATTCTTTCAAAATGATGTAATATCTACTACACAAACAAAATTGAAGAAGTTTTAATATTATGAAAAGCTTACCGTGAAGGGCAGAAGTCAAGCTTCCATTAGAAATGAAATCACTAATGAGAAGCTTCTCGTCAGGAGCCCAATAATAAGCTCTTAATTTCACGACATTAGGATGCTTAACCCTTCCGATCGCCTGAATCTCAGCCACAAACTCCTTATATCTCTGTTCCCCACCTTCCCCCAACCTCCTCACTGCCACAGGAATACCATTCCCGAGCACAACCTTGTACACTATCCCTAATCCACTCTTTCCCAAGACATAAGCAGAAGCCCGCAACAGTTCATCAAGTTCAAAGTTAAAACCTTTATCAATAGCCACAAGATCGCCCTCGCCACCACTAACACCACCACTAGCTTCACCACCGCCTCCCTTCTCAGACTCAACTTCCGATTCATTATTCGGAAATCCACTAATGCAAGGGAAATCACAGAACATTCTCTTCTCATTCCCACCAAATTTCCCTTTTCCAGTACAACTACAACCACCAGAGTCTTTCTTTTTCCAATACAAGTAAATAATCACCAGACCAATAAATGCCACTCCAAATGCATCAGCCAAACAGATCAATATAATAAATCCCGGTTTTAATCCCTTACGTGAATTAGTCCCCTCATTACTAGATGAACCCTGAACTTCTGATGAATTGTTTGAACTATTTTTACAGCTCTTTTGTAAAGGAAATCCACATAACATAGGATTATTCAAAAATGCCGTTGGACCTTGATTTGCAAATGAACCAGTCTGAGGAATTTCACCAGATAAATTATTATTCCTTAGATCAAAACTAACAGTTAAAGGCAAATCACCTACAGATTTTGGGATTCTTCCACTGAAATGATTGAAAGAAAGATTCAAAGTTCCAGAGAGTGACTTCAATTCACCAATATCTTCAGGAATCGACCCATTAAACGAATTCGACGAAAGATCAAGTTGCTCCAAATTCGCCAGCTCCGGGAACACCCCAACCGGAATCTCACCGGAAAAATTATTCCGAGCAAGAATCAACCTTTGTAACTGCCGGCAGTTACGGAGATACTTCGAGAAAGTTCCAGAAAGTGAATTATTCGAAAGGTCCAAATTTTGAAGACGAGGGAGATTACAAATAGAGGGCGGAAGTTGACCGGAGATATTATTATCATACAGAAAAATACTATGAAGTGACGTGGCATTAAAGAGAGGGTCAGGGATAGAACCGTAAATATTATTTCCATGAAGATTGAGTCGCCGGAGATACACTAAGGTCCCCAGCTCCGACGGTAAGTATCCCCGGAGATTCTTGCCGGAGACAGTAACCCCAACGACACGTGGCTCTGAAGAACCAGAAATGTTAGCACATGAAATGCCTGTCCAACGACAAGGAGACTCATCGTTTTCGTTCCAGTCGGAGAAAACAGTGCCGCCGCCGTCATCCATCGCGGATTTCAGAGACAAAAGGGAAAGTCCGTCGGCAGTTAGAGAAACCCCGGTGTGCATAAAAAGCTGAAAATTCAGCAAACAAAGAAACAAAACGGATATTCTCAACATGGCTTGTTGGGATTAGTGCTTACAGAACCCAAAAACTTTAAAGTAAGCAGATCTTTTTTTTCCAAAAGAAAACAAATGTGAATCCTTTTGTACTATAGGAACACTTTTTTTTTTTGTTTTAATATCGTAAAGAGAGAACGTTAACGTGTTCGAAATTCCACTTCCTCTGTTTCACTCTTTTCACAAAGTTTTAGTACGAAAAGATTCCCTCGTCTTTTATGAGGGGAAGAGAAATGGGGTGGTTTTGAACGGAGGAGAAAGGAGGTCAGCAGTGGCGGAGGAGAGTGACAATGAAGAAAGGGGAAGTTGGGAGGTATTAAGTACGAGAAAGAGACATTGCGGGAGGAGTTTGATTACAGGAGGGAAGGGGTCCACCTCGCGCCCTTCCTAACTGAAGTAGTAGAATTAAAGCAATGTCGTATATTTCAGATTTTTATAATCCGAGTTAGTAAGAGTTAGGAAGAGAAATTTTACCTACATATGATATTTTGTAGAATCAAGTCACTACATAGTAGAGGAGGTAGCACTTTGTGGTCATTTACAATATTAAAATAAAGAAAGTGTTTTTTTTTTATTTGATCTCTTATATTTAAAAGATGGATATCTTATGTATTAAGGCAAACATCTCACAACAACAATAACAAAGATCCAGTATATGATATACGCAGCCTTACCCCTACCCTAGACGGGCAAAGAGGTTGTTTCCGATAAACTCCCAACTAAAGAAAAGATGAAAGAAGTACTGATAACAAGTAATAACAATACAAGATATTTAGAAAACTTAGACTAAGATAGCAAAATACAAGATAAAAGAAGCACTAATAACAAGTAATATAATACAAGATATGTAGTAATAGCCATCTAAGAATAAAATAATAACATACTAATACTAATACTGTTGAAACAAGGAAGAGAAGGGGAAATACTCGACTTCCTATAAAGGCAAACCTCTGAGGTGTAAAAAACATAAAAACATAAACCTAAAAACAAGTTTATAATGACCCACAAAATCATTTGACCCTCCATGTTTTTTTAAATACTTACTATTGTTAGGATTAAAAGATTGGTGAATGAGAAATGGAGGGAAGAAAATGGAGGGAAAGTGAGATCCCTTTTGCTTTGGAAAGAGCAAGTGTCCCTCATTGGTGGTGAAAAGAAAAGGGACTGTGTTTGTATTGAAAACGCACTTCCTTCGGTGTTAAATGGCTTGGAAGGAAAGTAAGCCTCGTGCCGTCGTCGCTCGCTCGCTCGATTTCGGCTTCAGTCAAAGATTGATTGATTAATCTTTTAGGACAAAATTTCTTTCAATTATTTAATTAATTAACGAAAATTCAACCCGGAATAACCCAGGACCTGCGACCCGGTCCGTTTCTTTCCCGGATTATTTTAAATCTTTTTTTTTCCGAAATATTTCAAACGAAAAATGTTCCCACCTGTTCCAACAGCCATGGCTGTTTCTCAAAGGTTGCAAACTTTTCATAAATAGTACCAGAAAATGGCTATAAATATGTCTTGATCCCAGAATCTCTCCTTACGAAATTTTTTAAGCTTATTCTGCACAATTAAAACTCTAGTGTGGTTTACAGCCTTCGAGTGGTTCGCTGTTTCACCGGCGTTTTTGGTACCAACACTCTAGTGAGTTAAATCGTTCTATCTTGGGAGGATAATATTCCAATATCTTGGGTACTTGAGGGGAATAATTTCCTTAAGGACACACTGTGCATTCAGTGGGCTCGATTCTATTCCGAAATTATTTTCAAATTCAGCTTCATTATTTCGACATTCTGTTGCTGCTAATTTTCTGTTTCTGGTTTCTGTTTCAGAAAATTCACTGTTTTATTATTTATTATAGTAATACAGATTGACTAACAATCTTAAGAAAAATATTTTTTTATTGTAATTTGTATTCTGTTTTTGGAGATTAAAACCTGTGTGGTTTTCTAATCCTTCTGAAATTTTCTATTTCTGATTTGAAGATATAAAAACTTCATCGGAGTATTAAAATTCAGAAACGATTTGAAGAACATAAAAATTTCATCGTTTTCTGTGAAACAATATATAAAAACTTTAATTTTTATTTATTAAACATACTGTTTATCATTAATTACAGTACTGTTTACTGTTCTATTTTTTGCTATTAATTGAACTCTTCTGTTGTTGTCTGTGAGAAATGGAAATTGATAATGGAAATCCTTCTGCGAGTGTTGCGGCAACGACGATAGCCTCGTCAAGCCGAACTGTTGTGCCACCGGCTAAGAAATCGGGGAAAGTTTCCAAGCCAACTTCAAAGGATGGCAACAAAGGGTGTTCTTCTGGCTTACCACGCTTGGTATGCAGAAGTTCACTAGTGAAGACCTTCCATTGCCTGCAGCCGACATGCCGGACAATGAGAAGTTGATGATTGTTGAGGCGTGGAAACAGACAGACTTTCTTTGCAAAGGCTACATCCTAAGTGTTTTGGAGGATGACTTGTACAATGTCTACAATACTATGAATACTTCGAAAGAATTATGGGACGCACTTGAAAAGAAGTACAAGGCTAAAGATGCATGCTTGAAAAATTTTGTGGTTGCCAAGTTTCTAGACTATAAAATGATAGACAGCAAAACCGTTGGAACCCAAGTTTAGAGCTTCAACTTATTTTTCACGACCTTATTGCTGAAGGTATGATAGTGAATGAAACATTTCAAGTTGTTGCAATGATTGAAAAATTGCCTCCTTCGTGGAGAGATTTCAAAAACTATCTAAAGCACAAGCGCAAAGAAATGAAGTTGGAAGATCTTGTGATTCGTCTCAAGATTGAGGAAGAAAACAAAATAGCCGAGAAAAAGTCTCATGGAAATTCAAAAATTATGGGAGCTAATATTGTTGAGGAGACTGCTCCAAAAAGTAAGAAGAGGAAGAGGTCTTCTGGATAGACTAAGGAGCAGAACAAGAAAAAATTCAAAGGCAACTACTACAATTGCAGAAAAGCTAGTCACAAAGCCCCTAATTGTCGTCTCCCGAAAAAGGATAAGAAAAAGGGACAGGCCAACATAGTGGAGAAGAATGATGACATTGATGATCTGTGTGCAATGCTTTCGGAATGCAACCTAGTTGGAAATCCGAAAGAGTGGTGGATTGACTCTGGAGCCACTCGATATGTTTGTGTTGTGAAAGAAATATTTGCGACTTACTCTACTGCTGGTCCCGAAGAAGAGTTGTGAAATGGGAAATACTGCAACAGCCAAGATTGAGGGTTATGGGAAGATATTCCCGAAGATGACTTCCGGCAAGGTGTTAACACTCAACAACGTTCTTCATGTTCCTACTATTAAGAAGAATTTAGTTTCAACTTATTTACTTGTTAAGAATGCATTTAAATGTGTATTTGTATCTGACAAAATTATTGTAAGCAAGAATAAAATGTATGTTGGAAAGGGCTACCTCACAGAGGGCCTTTCCAAACTCAATGCAATGGTTGTTGACAGTATTAATAAAATTGTAGCTTTTTCTTATTTATTGGAGTCAAATTTGTGGCCTATTCGTTTAGGACATGTCAATTATAAAACCTTGCGGAAGTAAATTAATTTAGAAGTATTGCCTAAATTCGAGTGTAATAAATCAAAATGTTAAATATGTGTTGAATCTAAGTTTGTAAAACATCCTTATAAGTCTGTTGAAAGGAATTCAAATCCTTTAGACTTAATTCATACTGACATTTGTGATATGAAGTCGACACCATCTCGAGGTTGAAAAAAGTATTTTATAACTTTTATTGATGATTGTACTCGATATTGTTATGTTTATTTGCTTAATAGTAAGGATAAAGCAATTGAAGCATTTAAGCAATAAAAGAATGAACTGGAGAATCAATTGAATAGAAAGATCAAAATGATTAGAAGTGATAGGGGTGGAGAATACGAATCTCCGATTACAGAAATATGTTCAAAATATATCCATCAAACTACTGCCCCTTACACATCTCAATCCAATAGAATTGTGAAAAGAAAAAATCGGACGTTAAAGGAAATAATGAATTCTTTATTAATAAGTTCTGGCTTACCGTAAAGTTTGTAGGGGAAGCTATCCTTACAGCTAACCGAATACTCAATATAGTACCGCATAGCAAAATGCAATTTATTACATATGAAAAATGTAAATAAAGAAAACCCAACTTGAAATATTTTAAAGTGTGTGGGTGTTTAGCAAAGGTACAAGTTCCTTTATCAAAAAGGGTAAAAATCGGACCAAAAACTATAGATTGTGTTTTTATTGGATATGTTACAAACAGTAAAGCATGTCGGCTTTTGGTTCATAAATCTGATAATCCCAAAATTCATGTTAATACAGTAATTGAATCAAATAATGTTGAATTCTTTGAAAGCATCTATCCGTATAAAATTGAATATGAGTCGTTAAGTGAAAGACTTAAATGACCACGAGAAGAACCAAAGGAAAATACTCAAAGTGAAGAGGATCCAAGGCGTAGCAAATGTCAAAGAACATCTACTTCCTTTGGATCAGATTTTGTGACATTCTTGCTTGAAAATGAGCCTCAAACTTTCAAAGCATCTATGTCATCTTCTGATTCAGCATTTTGGAAAGAGGCGGTCAATAGTGAGATTCAATCAATTTTGGATAACCATACATGAAAATTTGTTGATCTTCCTCCAGGAAATAAGCCTTTAGGTTCGAAATGGATCTTTAAGAGGAAAATGAAAGGTTATGGCACTATTGACAAATGTAAGGCAAGACTTGTTGTCAAAGGTTATAGACAAAAGAAAAGCCTAGATTACTTTGACACTTACTCGCCAGTAACAAGAATAACATCTATTAGGGTGTTAGTGGCACTGGCGGCTGTGTATGGTCTTGAAATCCATCAAATGGATGTTAAAACAACTTTCTTAAATGGAGAATTGGAGGAAAAAATTTACAAGAACAACCTGAGGGTTTTGTGGTTCTGGGTAAAGAAAAGAAAGTGTACAAACTTGTTAAGTCGCTTTATGGACTTAAACAAGCACCCAAATAATGGCATGCCAAATTGGACCAAACAATGTTGGCAAGTGGGCTTAAAATCAACGAGTGTGACAAATGTGTTTACATTAAAAACACTCCAGGTCATGAAGTCATTGTTTGTTTATATGTTGATAATGAGCAAAATTATGGCAGATATAAATGCTACTAAGCATATGCTAGCGAGAAAATTCGACATGAAGGACTTAGGAGTTGCTGATGTGATCTTAGGAATCAGAATTCACAAGACTCCACAAGGTCTAGAATTATCACAGTCCCACTACATTGAAAAAGTACTTGACAAGTTCAAGTATTTAAATTTTAAGATTGCCAAGACTCCAATTGACGTGAGTTATGCACTTCAAAAGAATGAAGGTGAAAGTGACTCACAACTGGACTATACAAGAGTATTGGGAAGTTTGATATATATCATGCATTGTACACGACGAGATATAGCATGTGCTATTAGCAAACTGAGTTGGTTTACAAGTAATCCCAATCAAATACATTGGATGGCAATGAAACGAGTTTTGGGGTATCTGAAACATACCCAAGATTATGCTCTGCATTATAACAAATATCCCTCCGTGATCGAGGGATATAGTGATGCAAATTGGATTATCGGATCTTCTGAAGTTAAATCTACAAGTGGATATGTTTTCACAATTGGGGGTGGAGCAGTGTCTTGGAAATCATCCAAACAAACGTGCATCGCCCGTTCTATAATGGAATCTAAATTTATAGCTTTAGATAAGGCCGGTGAAGAAGCTGAATGGCTCCAGAATTTCTTGGAAGATATTCCATTTTGGCCCAAACCTTTGGCACCTATATGTATACATTGTAATAGTCAAGCGGCAATAGGCAGGGCAAAGAGCGTTATGTATAACAGAAAATCTCATCACATACGACGGAGACACAATACCGTTAGACAACTACTCTCTAGTGGTGTTATCACGATTGACTACGTAAAGTCAAGAGATAACGTGTTGGATCCACTTACAAAAGGCCTATCTAGAGAGGCAGTTATGTCACGACCCAAAATCCTAACTTGTCGTGATGGAACCTATTAACGGTACTAGGCAAGCCGATTCTCAAAACTACTTCCAATGTTTCACAAAAGATAAGTCGAAAGCTTTTACATGACAGAGTTTTCATAAAAACAGGAGTTAAACTCAAAATACAGTACGGAAAAATAGCCCCAAACATCGGGTGTCACCAAGTCATGAGCATCTAAACAACCAGTCTAAAAAACATTGTCTACAAAAGTATGTGCCAAAATACCAATACAGAAAAGAAAAGATAGCAAGGAAGGAGATACAAGGACTACGAGCGCCGGCAGCTACCTCGTGAATCTCCGATACTCAACCACGCACAAGATCAACATCCTCTGTGACTAGAAACACCTGGATATGCATACTAAGTGCAGGGTGTAACGTGAGTACAACCAACTCAGTAAGTAACAATAATAATTAAGGAACTGAAAGGTAGTGACGAGCTATACAAATACAGTTCATTTCAGTAATTTTAGAAATAAAAGTAGACATGTTTCAATTCCAGCAATTTAAGTCAAGTCAGTTACACATTACCAAGTTCAGGTAAAATCGGATACAATATTTTTCAGAAGTTTCAGAACAATGACATAAATCATCTAAGTCCAGCAACAAATGAAACAAGTGCAACCTCTCAGGGCAACAGTCCCTCAAGCTCTCTCAATAGCTCAACACTCGGCTCTCAGCCCTTAATACTCACACTCAACAGGTACTTGCGCTCACTGGGGGTGTATAGACTCCGGAAGGGCTCCTACAGCCCAAGCGCTATAATCCGCACGGACAACTCACGTGCTGCACGGACAACTCACGTGTTATAGTATCATATCAAGATCAGCACGGACAACTCACGTGCTATAGTATCATATCAGAATCCGCACGGGCAACTCACGTGCTATAATATAAATATCATGATCCACACGGACAACTCACGTGCTATAGTATCATATCAGAATCCGCACGGGCAACTCACGTGCTATAATATAAATATCATGATCCACACGGACAACTCACGTGCTATGGTATCAATACCTTACAAACAGGCCCTCGGCCTCACTCAGTCATCAACCTCTCTAGTCTCACAGCCTTCAGTAATAAAAGGAAATCAGCCCTGAACAGAATGATATAATGTATCAACAGGGAATAACAGAGACTGGGGTATAATATGCAAGTAATAATACGACTGAGTACAAGTAACAATAAGCAAGAAGGTTCAATAGGTATCACGACCACTGAGGTCTTTACAAAACCAACACATAGCCTAAGCATGATTTCTAGAATGATTCACTATCAAATTTCTACAGCATAGAAATGGCACATAGCTAACAACAAGCTTATTCAACTTTCCAGTTTCACGGAATATATCAAGTCCCAATTCCCATGGTGCACGCCCACACGCTCGTCACCTAGCATGTGCGTCACCTCTAAAATACTCACATAATACAATAATTCGGGGTTTCATACCCTCAGGACAAGATTTAAAACTGTTACTTATCTCAAACCACGCAAAACTCTACTCTGAAGTGCCTTTGCCTCTCGCATTGGTCTCCAAACTCCCCGAATCTAGCCACAAGCAGTACACTACAATTAATATAGGCTAAAGGAATCAATTCCATAAGCAAAACACGAAATTATAAGCCAAAATCCAAAATTGGCTTAAACCAGGCCCCGGGCCCATGTCTCGAAATCCGACAAAAGTCACAAAACCTGAAAGCCCATTCACTCACGAGTCTAACCATACCAAATTTATCAAAGTCCGACACCATTTGGTCATCCAAATCCCCAAAATTCACTCTCCAATTCTCTTGCCCTAAACCCCCAAATTTCACCTAAAAAAACTCACCAACTAGGTTTAAAATCAGTGGGAAACATCATTATTGAAGATAAATGGACACGGGGAGCTTACCTCAGTAATCACTTCAAAATCCCTCTCAAATACCTCCAAAATCCGAGCTCAAAGTGGTGAAAATGGTGAAAACTCTCGAAGTCTCGTATTTATATGTTCTGCCCAGGCCTTTCGCACCTGCGGCCTCTTATCTGCACCTGTGGAACCGCTTCTGCGGCTAGAATCCCGCATCTGCAGAAACCACTTAACCAGCTGACTCTGCTTCTGCATGCGCTGGACCACATCTGCGAACATTGCAGGTGCGGAAAATGCCATCGCACCTGCGGAAACAGCCTCTTCTGCTCGCCTCTGCGAACACGTAGGTGCGAGAGAATCTTCGCACCTGCGGTCCCTGCTCACCTCTCCCTTGGACGCTTCTGTGACACTTGCCCCTCTTCTGCGGACTCGCACCTGCGGTGCCCACTCCGCAGGTGTAGTTACACCAGTAGCAGCAGCACTTCAACTGCTTAACCAACTCAAAAATCAAGTCCGTGAATCTCCCGAAATCAGCCCGAGGCCTCCGGGACCTCAACCAAACATACTAACAAGTCGTAAATCCCTATACGAACTCAGTCGAATCCTCCAATCACCTCAAACAACATCAAAGACACGAATTACATACAGATTCAAGCCTAATGAACTTCGAAAGTTAAAAATTATAGAAACGATGCCGAAACCTATCAAATCACATCCGATTGATCTCAAATGTTTCACACAAGTCATAAGTGTCACCACGAACCCACTCCAACTTCCGAAATTTCCATCCGACCCCGATATCAAAAAGTCCACTCCCGGTCAAATTCCCAAAACATTACCTAACGGAGCTAACAGAACCATCAAAATTCAAATTCGAGGTCGTTTACACATAAGTCGACATTCGGTCGACTTTTCCAACTTAAGCTTTCAATTATGAGACTAAGTGTCTCAATTCACTATAAAATCACTCCAGACCCGAACCAACTAACCCGGTAAGTCATATAGCAACTATAGAACACAAAAGAGGCAGAAAATGGGGAAACGAGGCTACAACTCTCGAAACGACCGGCCGGGTCGTTACATCCTCCCCCTCTTAAACAAACGTTCGTCCTCGAACGAGTATAGAGGCATACCTGAAGTGGTGAAAAGATAAGGATAACTGTTGTGCATATCTTGCTCGGTCTCCCAAGTCTCCATCTCGACCGGCTGACCCCTCCACTGAACCTTCACAGAAGTAATATTCTTCATACTCAGCTTTCGAACTTGCCTATCCAAGATCGTCACCGGCTCCTCAACATAAGACAAATCCTTGTCCAACTGAACTGACCTGAAATCCAACACGTGAGATGGATCGCCGTGATACTTTCGGAGCATAGAAACATGGAATACTGGATGAAATCTTGCTAGAATGCGAGGCAAGGCAAGCTCATAAGCAACCTCCCCAACACGTCGCAATACCTCAAATGGGCTGATAAACCTCGGGCTCAGCTTGCCCTTCTTTTCGAACCTCATAACACCCTTCATGGGTGACACCCGGAGCAGGACCCGCTCTCCAATCATGAATACAACATCGCGAACCTTCCGATCCGCATAACCCTTCTATCTGGACTGGGTTGTGCGTAGCCTATCCTGAATCACCTTAATCTTCTCCAGAGCATCCTGAACCAAGTCTGTACCCAATAATCTAGCCTTGCCCAGCTCGAACTAACCCACTGGAGACCTACACCACCTACCATACAGAGCCTCATACGGTGCCATATGGATTCTCGATTGATAACTATTATTGTAGGCAAACTCTGCTAGTGGCAAGAACTAATCCCACGAACCCTCAAACTCCATTATGCATGCACGGAGCATATCGTCTAATATCTGAATAGTGCTCCCGGACTGTTCGTCCGTCTGAGGGTAAAATGTTGTGCTCAAATCCACTCGAGTACCCAACTCATTCTGCATGGCCCTCCAGAATCGTGATGTAAAGTGCGTGCCCCGATCAGAGATGATAGATACCAGTATGCCATGAAGCCTGATGATCTCGCGGATATACACTCGAGCCAGTTGCTCGGAAGAATAGGTAGTCATCACATGAATGAAATAAGCTGACTTGGTCAGCCTGTCCACAATCACCCAAACTGCATCAAACTTCCGCTGAGTCCGTGGAAGCCCAACAAAGAAATCCATAGTGATCTGCATCAAATTTCTGAAGCAACCCACCTGTTCGTTGATGCTCATACTTCACCTGCTGGCAATTTAGACACCAAGCTACATACTCCACCATGTCCTTCTTCATTCTCATCCACCAGTAATGTTGTCTCAAGTCCTGATACATCTTTGCGGCACCCGGATGAATAGAATACCGTGAACTGTGAGCCTCCTGGAGAATCAACTCACGCAAACCATCTACATTGGGCACACATAGCCTGCCCTGCATCCTCAATGCACCATCATCCCCAATAGTGACCTCCTTAGCATCACCATGCTGGATTGTGTCCTTAAGGGCAAGCAGGTGGGGGTCATCATACTGACGCTCCCTGATACGATCATAACGAGAAGACCGAGTGACCACACAAGCCAATACTCGACTCGGCTCAGAAACATCCAATCTAACAATTTGGCTGGCTAAGGCCTGTACATCCAATGCCAATGGCCTCTCTGCTGCTGGAAGATATGCTAAGCTCCCCAAGCTCTCCGTCCGGCGACTCAAGGCACCAGCCACCACATTGGCCTTCTCGGGATGGTACAAAATGGTGATATCATAGTCCTTAAGAAGCTCCAACCACCTTCGCTGACGCAGGTAAGATCCTTCTGTTTGAACAGATGCTGCAAACTCCGGTGATCAGTGTAAATCTCACAATGGACACCGTGCAAATAGTGCTGCCAGATCTTTAAGACATGAACAATAGCTGTTAACTCAAGGTCGTAGACAGGATAGTTCTTTTCATGGGGCTTCAACTGGCGCGAAGCATAAGCAATCACTCTGCCCTCCTACATCCACACCCAATACCAATCCGAGAAGCATCACAATACATTGTGTAAGAACTAGAAGCTGATGGTAGGACTAGAACTAAAGTCGTGGTCAAAGCAGTCTTGAGCTTCTGAAAGCTCTCCTCGCACTCATCCGACCACCTGAAAGGAGCACCCTTCTGGGTCAATTTGGTCAAGGGCGATGCGATAGATAAGAAACCCTCTACAAAATGACAGTAATAACTAGCCAAACCAAGAAAACTCCGAATCTCTGTGGCTGAGGATGGTCTGGGCCAACTCCGAACCGCCTCTATCATCTTCAGATCCACCTGAATACCCTTATTGGACACCACGTGCCCCAAGAACGCCACTAAACTGAGCCAAAACTCACACTTGGAGAACTTTGCATAAAACTTCTCCTCCCTCAACTGCTGCAACACGATCCTCAGATGTTGGGCATGCTCCTCTTGGCTACGAGAGTACACCAGGATATCATCAACGAATACAATAACGAATGAGTCAAGATAAGGCTGAAGCACATTGTTCATCAGATGCATGAACGTTTTTGGGGCGTTGGTCAGCCCAAAAGACATCACAAGGAACTCATAATGGCCATATCGGGTCCTGAAAGCTGTCTTAAGAATATATGAGTCTTGAATCTTTAACTGGTGATATCATGACCGCAAATCAATCTTGGAGAACACCCTCGCCCCTGGTCAAATAGATCATCAATACGCGACAAAAGATACTTGTTCTTGATTGTGACCTTGTTCAAATGCCTGTAATCAATGCACATTATCATAGTACCATCTTTCTTATTTACAAATAGAACTGGTACACCCCAAGGTGACACGCTAGGCCGAATAAACCCCTTATCAAGGAGTTCCTGAAGCTGCTCCTTCAATTCATTCAACTCCGCCGGTTCCATGTGATACAGTGGAATAAAAATGGTCTGAGTGCCCAGTACCAAATCAATACCGAAGTCAATATCCATGTTAGGTGGTATGCCCGGCAGGTCTGCAGGAAACACATCCGGAAAATATCGCACCACCGGAACAGAATTCATAGCAGGGGTATCTACACTAACATCCCTCACAAAGGCCAAATAAGATAGATAAACCTTCTCGGCCATCCGCTGAGCCTTCAAGTATGAAATCACTCTACTGGGAACATAGTCTATAGAGCCATTCCACTCAACCCTTGACAACCCCGGCGCCAACGTCACGGTCTTCGTGTGACAATCTAGAATCGCACGACATAGAGACAACCAATCCATACCCAAAATCACGTCAAAATCGACCATTCTAAGCAACAAGAGATCCACTCTAGTTTCTAGACTCTCAATAGCCACCACACATGACCGATATATATAGTCCACAATAACAGTATAGCCTATTGGCGGAGACACATGATCAGGTGAAACTAGAGACTCACGGGGCATATCCAGATAATGAGCAAAATACGAGGACACATAGGTCAAATAATACAGAGGCATCTCTGTGGCAAACTAAGACAATACCTGTGATCACAGCATCTGAAGCAATGGCATCTGGTCTAGCAGGGAGAGCATAGAAACAGACCTGGTCGCCCCCTAATCGGCCTCCCCCTCTAGGGCGACCCCTAGCTGACTGAGCCCCACCACGAGCTGGCTGGGCGGGTGTTAAAGCTGTCGGTGCTGGTGCCATCGGCCGAGAACTCTACTGTGGAGTCCCACTCAGCAACCTAGGGCAACCTCTCTTAATATGACCAAAATTTCCGCACTCGAAACAACCCCTCCTCTGACGGAACTGCTGCTCCTGATACCCCGAGAAACTACCCGTAAACACCTGAACTGACGAGGCAGGGTGAGAACTCTGCGCTGGTAGTGCACTGAATGAAGACTAGCCCTGCTGATAACTGTGTGAACCATGGCCAGATGATGCACCATGGTGAACTGGGCGAGCCATCTGAGCATGTCTGAAAGGATGACCCCTACCGTGGTGGAACTGACCCCCAGAAGGAACACCGCTGAATCCACCTGTCCACGAGGCCTCTTGGCCTCCCTCTCAACCCGCTCCTGGCTGCGAACCACCTCAATCTGACGAGCAATGTTGACAACCTCATCAAAAGTTGTTACACTCCATATTTTCGTACGTGAAAGTACGCCATAAGTAAATTGATGAAAGCTCTAAAATGAGATATTACATCCCACATTTTCGTATGTTAAAGTTTCGTCATAAGTTAATCGACGTAAGTTCGGAAATGGGATTATTTTGAGATTATAAGCATTTTGCTATTTCAAACAAGTCATGAGTAAATTCGTGAAGGAGAGGGTAAGAAAATCGAAGAAAATGAATTTCGTCAAAGTTTGACATTTTGGGATAAAATACGGCCCGAGCTAAAATACCCGGTATTTATGGACTAATATCATACAAGGTACCACATGGCCATTATAGTGAGGTATATAAAGTGTGTTAAAAGTGAGTAGTAGTTTAAGTAAATTAAGATAATTATTAATTATGTGGGTAATTGGTTAATTATTGGGTAATGGGACATTACCTAGTTAATTAAGGAGTTATGGGTGATTAAGTAAAGAATGCGGTTAAGATTAAACATCCCCCACATAGCAGCAAAGCAATCCATGAATTGTGACTCTTAAGTCACTATACTATGTGTCAAGTCTTAAGAATGTGAGACATTTCCATTTAATAAAGGAAAGACACATATAACATGAGTCACACCTATTTAATAAAAGAGAGATATATATTCATTCTTAAGAATCATAAGTCAAAAAAACTCATTCTTATATGCATTCAAAGATCACATAAGAACGTAAGTCACAAACATCACATAAGCAAGATACGATTTTCAACAATTCAAAGCAACGTGAGATTGCAATTATAAGGGAGTACAGTCCAATCTTCTCAAGAATATCATACGGATTTTTTCCCCTACTCCGGTCTTACCGTCACGTGTTTTGTCGCGATTGTTGTGTGTTAGAGGGATTGTCCAGAAAACCGGTTCAGGTATGTTAAGGTTATCCCTTCTTTCTTTTGGCATGATCTATACGACACGAACGAAACGAGCAAATGTACAATTTTCGTAAATGACTCTATTCATAGAAATATTAGGGGTGTCTATATTCTTGAATCCCCATGTGAATTATGATTATATCTTCTGTTCATTGGTCTTGGAAAAATACGTATTTGATAAAATGTATCCGACAAGCATATTATTTTTATGACATTGTGAGAAAATCTTATTAATGTATTTCTTATGTATTTATACATGTACATTGACCCATGACAAGATGGCGTTATATACGCGTATATTATATGTATATGGGATATGGAAAAAGGTTATGGCGTTATATATGCACCACCACCTGATCAACTAGTATACGTTAATTATTTTGCCCACAGTGGCCGAGATGATATGATGGGATGCCCTTAGAGGCTTGATGATGTTATGAACACATGTACCTATGCACGACATGACATTCATACGCATATGCATGACACTATGAGTATTTCCTGATGTACAGAGTTATTCAGACTTATATGTCGAGTCTTTTACTCCATGTTTCTCTCATGACTATTATTTACTGATTTTCATTCCTTGCATACTCGGTACATTATTTTTACTGACGTCCCTTTGCCTGGGGACGTTGCGTTTCATGCCCGCAGGTCCCGATAGACAGGTTGAGAGTCCTCCAAGTAGGCTATCAGCTCAGCAGAAGAT
>AWOL01S0009202.1:92171-129739 GCA_000715115.1 Nicotiana otophora | reverse complement strand
CCCCTCTATTTTGTACTTTTGTTCCTTGATAATGTCATTTTGCTAATTGAAGTTTTCTTTTGACTTAAGCATCCATAGTTTTAGTAATTTAAATTATATGCTGTATTACTTTTCAAAATCTGCTTGTTGTTTCAATTATCATCCCAAATGAGAAAATTGTTGATTAATTTGATGTATAATTTGTCCAACATGGGACTTGTAGGTTATAAACGATCGATCAACTACACCTTGCCGTCCATAATGAAATCGAGTACTATACATTTTTGAGGCGCGCATATACAAAGGAAATTTCTTTCTTGTCCAATACAAAATTTAATATATAAAAATACTTTTCAGAAAAAATAAAAAATAAAACAATTTATTTTTCTGGCTACGGATTTGTGGAACCTCACTTACTAGTTTGAAGTTGAAAAATAAATTTCATGCAAATTGCACACTAAACTTTTGGTATAGGTGTCCCGGAGCTAATAATCTACGAAGAAAAGAAGAGAAAGGGTAGATCAACTAAAGATTCTACTCCTCTTAGAAAGGGGAATGAATCATTTTTCTCATTTTTCATTTTGTTTTAAGGCCCTATCGACGAAAGAACAAATTGGAAAATAGTCAATTTGTTGAATATTCATTTTATACGGTCTCATTTTTATCACATTTTTTTGTCTTCCAAGTCAAAAATAGTTTAGTTCTCTCTTTGAATCTCATCAGTCATATGAGTGACGGCAATATAACAATTTTACTATAGATGAAAATTTCCTTATTTTGATATTCTCTTGATTTTATTGTCAATTTCTTAGTTTATTATTTGTTATTTTTGGCACCATTTCGATAAGTAGCAGGACCAAAATCTTGAGTAATGAGAATCAAAATATAAAGAAATAAAACATAAAGAATCGAAGGAGATTCAATATATAGGATATATACATAAAAATAAAATTACCTAGGTACACAATGGCATTTTCCGGTTAAGGGACATCTCTTGAACAAAGATGGCTCTGCCATTGCGAGGTGTAAATAAAAAATTTGACAAAATTATTTTCGTGCAATTTTTCAGTTTACGTATCGTTAATTATTGGTTGATGAGGTCCATTACAAGATTTAAACGCTCAATACGTTGGGTTTGTTTTAATATTCCATACACAATCGTACGACACATTTCCAGGAAAAGAATTTGATGGTTAATGCATTATGTACATGAATTTAAAAACTTACATGTACTGTAGTACTTAACATGTTGATAGAATCGTGAATTCTCAGAAACAAGATTTTGTAGTCAAGAATTACTTCGTTTATATTGTGCAGTAAAATAATATATTATTAATGCAATAATTTCAAACCAAATTACATATTTTTCACCCGTTTCAATTTACCTAGTTTTGTTGGCTGTCCCCGAAGGGACTTTGGACTTTCTTTTGTTATGGTTCAATTCAAAGTAATATAACGCGATATTATCCTGAGCTAGTTAATTTGCCCGCGCTTCGTGCGGTCGTGAAAAGTATATTTATATATATTCATACCCTCTTTTCTATGAAAATAAATTAAACGCTTATAAATAATATACATTGAAATTAATCATAATATTAATTATTTAGAGTAGATACTACTATATTTATCTGGTTTCCTTCTCGATTGTATATTGTTACTGTGTCTAATATTTGAAATTTTAAGTTTCAAACAATGTTGAATTACTAACTTGTATTTACTAATTTGAAAAGAAAAGAAGAAGAAGATATATTTTCTTGAATTTTTCAAATTTTGTATTCTTGAATTTATATAATATCATAAAATACAAAAAAGAATATTACTATACAAATTCATTGAAAGCTAAAATTACGCTGAAGTTAAATAAGTTGTAGATAATTGAAGAGAAATATTATATTTAAAAATTAATATTTGTATTTTAATGATATTATATCAATTCGAGAGTACTAAACATAAAAGTCAATATAAGTAATAGTTTTAATACCTTGTTATAGCATTTTTTGATTTGCTGAGAGAGGGGATGTATTTGTGGAATGAGAATACAAAAGAGGAGGTTAAAATCTAGTTATTGTATAACTCAATAGTACATTTTTTAAAATTATTTTAGTATTTTTTCTTTTATATTTGATTCTACAAAAAATGAACGCGACATTTACTTGTGACACTAAAGCAATAAAAATAAAAACCTTCAAAAAGGGCATAGTGCATGTGCCTGCAATTGGTGTGTGTATGTTATTTCACTTGCATGTTTGGTTCTTCCAACTTTCAGTTTTTAAGTAAATAAACATTAATTTACAGATTATATGATTGTGTCATATTGATAAATTACATCAAAAGTGGGGAAGAGTAGTTATCAAAAAAAGAAGGCAGCTTATACTTTAGTGACAACTTCTGCTTCTTTTGTTTCAAACAGACCTTGAACAACCACCCTATTTTCCTCTTCGTTCTTAGATCAACAGTTACTCCCATGGAGTAGGCTTTCTGACCAAAGTGAATGACATTAATATTAATATGATAGCAACAAACTTCATCTTGCCATTTAACATGATAAGATGAAGGTATAAATTAAAAGCAAATACGCACACGCTTGGCACTCATTTTCAGCAACCATCCTTACCTTCCTCTTCTCACCAGTCAAATCACATTCTTCCCCCTCTAATTTATTCTTCAAAATTATTGTCATTCTCTCCGACAAAATCACCAAAACATACTTTCCTTTACTTATTTAGATCCTTCTACAACTCTAATATAAGCACATAGAGAAAATCTAAACTAACACATCAATCACAGCGTTAGAAGGCTAGAGAACATGTACCATTTGTGAGTAAATCTGGCGCCATTGATTCAAGCACCTTTTCAATTGCATGAAAAAAGAAAAAGAGGAATTTAATACAGGTACACACCAAGTCAAAGATCAACCAAACATGATGATTCAGACACTCAGATCTTTCTCACAGAGTAATTCAGGCCATGGAAGAAAATTATAAACCATGTAATGTTCAATTTCATAGTGATGCTGCACAATAGTTGGGGAAAATTCCAATTGATGGGGAGAAGAGAATATAATGTTGGGTTTAAGTCGTGAAATTGAATTTTGTAAATGAAGTTTTTCAGATTTAATAATTGAATTTATTGTGTTTAAATTCCTAAAAAATTGAGATAATAGATAAATATATTTTCTAATCAATAAGAGATGCCACATCACTCCTTAAAGTCCCTCCTTTATATATATATATAGATTAACAAAAACATATTCTTAATCTATTAGTTTTAATCAGCTCTTTATTTTACTATATAAAATATATGTCCCTAAAATAATCTTTATTACTGGGTCGTTAACGTGATTTCCAATAACTTTTTTATTTTTGTTTGTTCAATTGGAGGTTTAATAATAGGTGCTACAGTGCTACTAAAGAGATCCACAGGTATACTTGGTACCGATATCTTAAATGCTAGGAAAAATACTTCTTTTCCTACTTGAAATCAACATCTGTTTTGCTGAATGCTGAGAAGGGAATATTATTACTGTGATTGTGAATTGTTGAAACATGCATGGGCACTAGAGGCGAATCTAACATATAAATAACCTTTGTGCATGCACTATATTATATTATTTTAGCTCGTATATTATATTTTATAAACCAATTGTTTTAAAATTTTGCCTATGAATTGACTCACAGTCGTATTAGTTTTGTGATGGTTCATCGTCATAAATACAGATTTTGGCAATTAGTCCTGTGACCGGTTTGGCCAAGCTTTTAGAAGAAAAAGTACTTTTGAGTAGAAGCAGAGACAGAAATAATTTTGGAGAATCAGAAAAAGTAGCTTATCCCCAAAAACACTTTTTTGAAAAATATTTTTGAGAAAAATACATTTAGAAACACTTTTTAAAAGTTTGGTCAAATACTAATAGCCTGTTTGGCCAAGCAGCAAAAATCAACTTATTTTGAGAAGTGTTTTTTCTCAATAATATTTTCCTCAAAAGTACTTTTGGTGAAAAACAGTTAGTGTTTGGCTAATTAATTTGAAAAACACTTTTGAGCAGCAATTAGTGTTTGCTCAAACTTTTAAAAAATACTTCTAAGTATATTTTTCTCAAAAGTGTTTTTCAAAAAAATGCTTTTGGAGAGAAACTACTTTTTTCTGCTTCTCCAAAATTATTTTTGCTAATCTTCAAAAGTATTTGTTTTTTCAAAAGCTTGGCCAAACAATTCAACTTTGAAAAAAATTACTTCTAAGATTTAAGAAGCTTGGTCAAACATGCTATAATTGCTGTTCAGAAATACATTTTAAATTAATTAGTCAAACCCAAACCGCCAAAAGTACTCTCGAGAAAAATGCTTCTCAAGATAAACTGATTTTTTAAGCTTGGCCAAACAAGCTATTAATAGCAGAGTCATCCAAAGCAAAAGAGAAAAAAGACAAATTAATCATTAATGAATAATATTGTGCGAATGTTTGCGGCAATAACCAATAAATGACAGACTTTACAGCTTTACTGCTCCTACTTAATTATATCTATCAAATAAGTTGCCTGCCAATTCGTTCATCAAAGAGAAATTTAATCTCCCCGGAAATACATCGTTATATCCGCGTCGAATTCCTAGGACCAACATATGTAATATGAATATCTAATCAATTTAATCAATGAATTTTGATGTTTTCTTTATTTTGTGTGTGTAAATATGTAAGAGAGTGAAGACAAGAGCAAAAGCACCAATCAACTGATTGTGTTATCCCGAGGACAACTTTGTGTCTTCCTAATCACAATGTCCTCTAGTATCACGAATTTAAATCTAATGATCATTTATTCTCGTTGGCGATGGATATATTGACGCGCCATATTCAAGGGAGGTGCCATGGTATATGTTATTTACAAACAATATTGTACTGGTTGACGAAACGTGAAACAGTGTTAACACGAGATTGGAAGTTTGGCGACAGACAATGGAATCTAAAGGTTTCAAATTGAGTAGGACCAATATAGAATACTTGGAGTGCAAGTTTAATGATGGGACCAACGAAGCGCACGTGGATGTAAGGCTTGATATATAAATCATCCCTAAGAGAGATAGTCTCAAGTATCTTGGGTCTATTGTCCAAGATACTGAGGATATTGACGAGGATGTTACATGCCGTATTAGAGCGCGGTGGATGAAATATATAGAGGCTCGCATCCGCTGTCATTTTATGTGATAGAATATGCTTCCTAAACTTAAAAGATAAGTTCTACAGAGTAGTTGTTAGAGCGACTATGCTGTATGAGGCAGAGTGTTCACAAGTCAAGAACTCCCATGTCAAGAAGATGAAAGCAACAGAGATGAGGATGTTGAGATAGATGTACGGGCATACCAGAATTGATAAGATTAGGAATGAAGACATTCGGACCAGAGTGGGAGTGACCCCAATGGAGGACAAGATGCGAGAAGCGAGGCTCAGATAGTTTGGCATGTGAAGAAGAGAAGCATAGATGCCCTAGTAATAAGGCGTAAGAGTTTGGCTTTGAGGAGTTTGAGAAGATGTAGAGGTAGGCCAAAGAAGTATTGGGGTGAGATGATGATGTAGGATATGGCGTTGCTTCAACCTACCGGGGACATAACCCTTGTCAGGAAGGTGTGGAGGTCGAGAATTAAGGTAAAAGTCTAATAGGTAGCCGCAAGTGTTTTTTTCCCATACGAGTAGTACTAGTGTTAGTCTTATATTATACTATTGTTAGATTTCTACTACTATATGTTGTTCCTTTTGCTTCGTTTTATTTATTATCTTGTTCTTGTTACTGCTTGTTACTACTACTTTTTTTATATTTTTCCTTGAGCCGAGGATCCATCGAAAACAATTTCTCTACATTCAAGGCGGAGGTAAGGTCTACATACACACTATCCTCCTCAAACCCCACTCGTAAAATTATACTGAGTTTGTTGTTATTATTGTTATCGTTATTCAATTGACTTTCTATTTTTTCAATTTACTTATGTGAAAAAGAGATCGACTAATTGCCAACTTGATTTCTCCAAGTCCAATGAGCAGGTCCTTACATTTTATTTCTTTTTGTAGACCATCAAGCGTCAATTGATCTAAACTATAATGTGTAATTTGTCTAGGTCGAACGAAAGAAAAGAATTATTAAGTGTAATAAAGTTTGTTTGCACGCTTGCGAGTGGGATGTTTTTTCATGATTACATCTACTTTGCAATCATGAAAACATGCTTAGAAGCTAACAAACTGAATTGTCTGAAGGTGCACGTTGAATTCGCCTATATTAGTGTACTATTTAACAATCATCATTTATTACAACCGTATTTATTGTTTTTGTGTCATTCTCATATATACTTGAGAACACCTACAATTATTGTATACTGCTCCCTCCCGTAAACAATAATCAATTTTTTTTGATTGTTTTCATATAGATTAAGAAATTTATCTTTTAATATTAATTAATAATAAAATTGATTATATTAACTTTTACTATCTCTTCACATAAATACTCCTAACACATACTCCAACACTATTTACTCCAAAGACAATGTAAGAAAAAAGTAATTTATTCATTCTTGAAATCTGAAAAAATCAGATATTTTGAACCACAAAAAATTGGTTAAAAAATCACTTATTATGGATCGGAAGGAGTAGTAAAGTAACTCGCGCTTCGCGCAGTTGTGGAACACTAATAAATTTTAAAATAATTTAATCGAGATAGAAGAGAACTTTTTATGTATATCCGTACAATTAAAATTCTATGTCTTGGTGATATAACAAATTAAAATATTTTTATTAGAATTAGAGCTTAGGTGACCTGTTTTCATTATAAAACTTTCTTTGAAAATGAAGAAAAAATACACAAAAGAACTTTAAAGGAAAGTTTTCAGCTTTATATAGTGGTCCTAATACGCGATTCTCTAAGTATACTATATAAATGTAGGTATTTATATTGTTCCTCTTATTAGATGGTAAACGCACAAAATATTAACCCTTACCTTAATACTCCTTTGGACTATATTTTTTAATTCTTAGTCATAAATAAATAATCTTCCTTTCTGATAAAAAAAATAAGGAAAAACCAAACTAAAAACAGAGTTGCAGAGTTACAAATTCTTTCACAAGGATTCAAACAATTTTTTTCTCCTCCTTTCCCATATGTTTTTGCTCTTTTTTTTTCTTCTCATCTGAAACAAAAACAAAAATCACATCATTTTAGAATTTTACAACACCGATTGCGGATGACATTTTGATAATCGCATGATTAAGTTTATTTGACATAATTTACCATCTTTTATCTCAACCTTGATCTCCTCAACCTTGATCTCATCAACCTTGGCGGAGGTACAATGTTGTTATTGTAGTATCCATAAATTGTTGATAACCAAAATTCATCATTTGATTGTTTCTTTCCTACTCTTCCTTGTGTACTCAAAATTTCATCTTTCACTATGATCTTAGCGTCCTCATTCCAAACCTTGGCACATTCAGAGGCGGATCCAGAATTTATACTTTATAGGTTCAATTTTTAAGGTTTTAGCATTGAACCCATTATATTTTTAAAGTTATGGGTTCATATCTACTATTTTTATAATTTTAAAGAATTTTTACATATAAATGTTTTCACCGCATAAAAAGTTATGGGTTCAATTGAACTCATCGTCAACACTCTACATTCGCTTCTGGGCACATCATACTGGATTTAGTTGTCACGCCCGACCTCGGGGAGCGCGACCGGCGCTCAATAGAGTTACCTCGGTCGAGCAAGTCTGTACAGTGTTGTCTACCCAATTCACCCACACATAAAGAGAAGAATACATTTCATTAATAAATCAATAAAACTCATGTGAACAACACCGATTTATTTTCATTAGTTATGTCATTAACAACTCTTCAAAACAGTATGTTGTACAATCATAGTTAAAGTGGAACAGATGATACCATTACAATATTTTTAGTTTAACTTTCCCAAAAACAGATACAACTCACACTATGTCTACGGAGCTTCTAACAGAAACAGAAGATTGCTATGACAATACCGGCAAGAAGGCCCCGACTATATCTCAAAAAATTATATACAAATGATAGAAGATACAGGACCTCGAAATGAAGTGGGGCTCACCAAATCAGCTGAGGAGAGGGTGTGATGCTATCACTGATCAATACCACATGCTATGGAACGACCTACATCCATTAAAGCTGCAGCGCCCCTGGCAAAAGGGACGTTAGTACATATGGAATAGTACTAGTATGTAAAACTAAATACCCTCTCAATAGAAGGAGCAATAGTAAACGAAGAATAAACATGATATCAATAAGAGACTCAAACGGTATCAAAGTGTCACATTAGGGGAAACATAAATTTCACGTAGGTTTCGATAATTTAAGTTGTGAGATCTTTAGAACCGATATACCATCGTATTTTAGCACAGAGTCCGATCTCAGCCCGACCGGCTAAGTCGTATCACGCCGAGACATACACTCACAATACCACCATGTGCACGACATGGCGTCCGATCTCAGCCCGATCGGCTAAGCCGTCTCACCACAAATGCCGTGTGGGTCGACAGTACATCACATCTAGCTAGCAATAATCTCATCCCATTTAAGGGAAAAATTTCTCAACACACCAATCTCATCCCATATAAAGGAAAACCGTCTCATCACATTAACACGTGGATTTATCCATCAATCACTCCTACACCGGCACGTGTAGTTTCGGGGTTAGGTTGTTCCGATCTACCCTTCCTCGGTGGCTAATCGATACTCCCAAAGGATTTGTTATTAAAAGTATTTACCACTCAATTCATATTCTTTTACATGTCATTCATTTTATTGACATCATTGGCCACAACGCAATATCATTCTCGGCATATTGGCCGTACTTCATAATTCAGCTCATTATTCTATTTTCAATCGTTATCATGAATAATCAACAACAAGACCTTTCAACATTAAGGTTTTAATCACATACTTGAGAAAATTAGGGTCTTAGGTGCATATACCTTCTTACACAATTGACATGGTAGCTTTCATAAGAATTCACGCTTTCGAATCATAACGTAGTAACACACACAACCCATACTTAAACCACATCCTCAAACATTAACTTAACATAACAAGAATCTTTGGAATACATATTGAATATATAATTATTTCGACACAAGGCTTATTTGACATAAATTCAATTTATAAAGGGCATCACGAGACTTACAAGGACATTGCGGGGTTCAATTCTAAGAGAAGAGTTTAGCCAATATATTTTACTTGAGCTTTCTTAAATTCTAAAATATTTCGGAAATCTTAGCAACTTCAATCTATTGTATAAATGTAACAAATTTAACCAAAATTAGGAAGATATTCATGGTTCTAGCTCCTTTGAGCATTTTATCAAATACTAAGTGTGTATTAAGGTTTCAAGGACCTTTCATGGAGGATCCCATCATCCCACAACCCATTCTTTACCATTTTAGCTAAACAATCTCCCTACATCCCTTGATAACACATGCATGCAAAATAAATAACTCTCATACCCAAATATTATCTTACCAATTACTCATTCCTAGTTAAATTTCAAAATTGAAGTTTAGGGTGTAGAATTTTACCTCTAGGATGAAGACCTAGTGTGCTTTCCTTGATAATATTTCAAGATTCGAGCAAGAATTGAAGAACAAGTTGTTGAAGAACTCTCTCCCACTCTAGGGCATTCTCTAACCCTTAAAATAGCAGGTTTTTGCTCAAAAGATGGCACATATCGTCTATTTAGCGAAGTAGGGTCGGGTTATAAAAATTCAAAAAATAAAAATCTAAAATAGGATCTGCGGTCGCATATGCGACCGCATAATGCATCTGCGGTCCGCGAAATGGACCGCATAATTGCCCTTCGGAACTGGACAAAAGTGACTTAGTCTGCGGTCATTAGGCGGCCCGCAGACCTGTTATGCGGTCGCATAATGCATCACAGAACTGGTTTGCGGTCGCATAATGCACCGCAAACCTGCTCTCCAAACTTGCCTAAGCCGCTTCACGCTGCGGCCATTATGTGGTCCGCAGAATGGTTATGCGGTCACATAGTGGGCCGCTGAAATGTATTTTTCTGCCCAAAATTTTTCTTTACTCACCAGTGCATTGTTCAACCCAAAAAGTTCAAGTCGCGGAGAATTTCTACAATCCTCAAACATGTAAGCCTACTTCGGCATCACGAAACCTTAAATTCCTTTACGAAATTTTACGGAGCCTTACATTAGTAGCTCTTGTCATCGTCCTTACATCTACTCATAAATTATGAGGGGTTCACGTTATTCTATAATTTAATTTGATAAATAGTATAAAAAATACAATTTGAACTAACCTTTTAGTTTTTGTTAGGTAGGCATAGCACTGTAGCTCTTGTCAATGTTGAGTTCCAAATATGGTGACCAGATTTTTGATATGAGCCATCTTTTTTCTCCTTTAATATTTTTGGACAAACTGAGGGCAGTTAATAATGCGTTTAATATATGGTAAAAGAAAATTTTCTCAATATAGTTACGACGAAACTAATTTAGGGAATTTCTCATAAAGCATAAATCTCCTGTTTTAATAGCCCATATCGCCTACCATTCTGGTGAAATATTTATTTAATTTGCTAATTATATAAGTCATGATGCCTTTGTTGGATTTGGAATGAAACTTCACTGGCTGCTTCTACCAACCACGCAACTACTTAATGTTATGAAATGGTCATCATCATGACAATTGACAAGAGTAAGATCATATATATACCTATTATAGAAGTAGAAAATAGAACTCAAAATTTAGAGAAATTTTATGAAAAAGAGATAAATAATAGAGTAATAATGAGGGAAGATATTACTAAAAAGAATCCGCACAAAAGAAGGAAAATAGAGGATTTCAGGGAAATAATATTCTCAAACAACCTATTGATATTTTCTACATACTGTTACTTTCTTTGTTATTCATTTTCTTATTACTTTACTTTTTATCCCTCTTCCAATGGTTATTTTTTGTATTTGCCTCATTCAATTTTATATTTCCTTCTTTACCTTTTGCTCTCTTTCCTATAATTTATCCATTTATATTAAAATATACCTTCTTAGTGATTCCAAAGGTCTAAAGGAAAAAGAAAAAGAAGGACAAAATACGAAATCTCAGACTTAAAAAAAGAAGAAAAAAGTGAAACCGATAAATTACTATAATTACAACAGAAAGTAACAAATGACCACAAGGTAGAAAGAATGAAAGATGGATTCCACTTCAAAGTACTGGACTATAATTAACACAGAACTATGAGAGGATAAGATAACAAACATAAGAAAGTCATAATTTTCAAATTCAATTCACAAAAATACCAACCTGGACATAGTTTCCGAGGAACAGAAGCATGATGTATTCCATTACACTCGTAAAAACAATAATACTATAAGTACTATTTAAAATCTTAACCGGAATAGTAAATCTCCACAAAAATAAAAAGTGCTTTGTGCAACCAACTTTATTGTACTATTGGATGTATGAATAATACAAAGCTTTATGAATGGAATGGGAGTTTACATTAGTAACGATCAGGTGCGAGCAAGAAGAGGAACAACGGGACAGTGATATGAGCAGGGTTATTAATTAACATAACAAACGATTGGAGGTTATGGAATTGAAAAGTTATAACCCCAAAGAAGAGGTGTGAGTGAGTTATGGCATTTTGGTGTGAAAATTTTAAAATAATTAAAATAGAAAAATTGAAAGGAAAATGTCAAAAAAATGAGAAAAAAGATAAAGAGGATTCCTACACTATAGAGATGCCACATCACTTCTCTCATGTCCCTCATTTATATATATATATATATATACACACACAAATTGAATTTTGGATACTGATTACGACTCGATTTACATATGTATAACTTCATTAGGCCTCCATGATATTTTGTGGTAGCTATACATCATACCATCCGAACGGGTCTAGCAAGAAACAAAAAATTTATATTGAGCTCCAACTTTATGCTATTAGGATGTGATGGGTCCTATTAGCTCTCCCCAAGAAGCACACATGTGAGTTCCTGTTGAGTTGAACTTAAATTAATTTTGATGAATAACAAACAGTCGTTAACGAATTAGATCCCTTGAAAATATTTGATGTATTAATAAATAGAGTTGATAACTTGTCAAGCAAATATCAAAGAACCAGACTTTCTTGATGCATGTCGACCAGGAACTGATATCGATTCCTAATGCAAGTAAGATTCTTCAAGCCTTACTTGTGGAAGAATTGATTTCGTGGGCTACAAATATTGTACTAGCTAGAATAATTCGTGGTCAACAAGGATTCAATTGATTGATATACTTGCGAAAAAGGAAAAAGTGTGAAATTGGAGACATTTTAGGAAACCGAGGCCTATTAGGATTATTTGTCTTAACCGATTTCTCTAGGTTTTGGAGAAAACGTTAGAGAAGTATTTCGGCACAACTTCATGCTTATAAAGCAACATGTTAGTGCTATTATCTCTTACACTATTGCATGCAAATACAAGGAAATGAAGAATTATTCCAGGCAAATAACAAACAAAGCAAGAAGTGCTTTCACGAATTCAAGCGAGAACTTGGTCCTAAAGATGAAGTTGTTAAGTTCTTTAGTTGTTGAGTCTTAATTCAATGTTATTAAATTATAACCTATTTTACTTTTAAGAAGTGTATTCATAGGTTGTCAAATTTTGATAATTATTTTTTGTTTTCTAGGCTAGAGTTTATGGTCTTAAAAATTTAGCTACAGTCGAGTTGATTATAGGAGTTAAGGTTCTAGAGTTAGTCCCTTTTGTAACTTAAAATCGAGTTAATTGTGGGAATTAAAGTATTAGAGTTTATAGTCGCTTCAATTATTGAGTTGTAACTTAAAATCGCCTTTATCATCTAGTAAAGTGTGAGAAAAATCCCATACGGGTTGCTCATAATCTTTACTACCTTTAGTAAGGAGGTTTTCCATGAAAAATTACTTATGTCTTTTAAATTTAACATTTTACTTTCTATTTGGTACCAAAATCTACATTGAAGAACCAGGTTCTTTAATAGGTAAAATCGGGTAAGATACAATTCACCCTCTCATATCCTCTCGTGTCTAGGTGCACTCTAAAATAATATTTAGTATCAGAGAAAGTTCTTTCGAAATAAGGCCAATACCTCGAAAGAATCCAAGATGGTTGCACCACCAAGTATATAAGAAGGTCAATCAACCACAAGACCACCAATGTTCAACAAGAAGTATTATGGATGGTGAAAATCAAGGATGCAAGACTTCCTATTAGGTGAAAATTTGGATTTATGGGATGTAGCTGTGGATGGTCCCATTGTCCCTATGAACAAAGAAAAGATTAACCGCTCCTAAGTCTAGGAAAGAATACAATAAATAGGACAAGAAAGTTGTTGAGAAAAATACTAAGATTAAAAAGATCTTAATCTAGGAAATTGGTCCAGATGAGTACAACCGAATCACAACATGTACTAATGCAAAACTGATCTGGGATGCACTGTAAACTACTCATGAAGGCACAAATAATGTTGCACAGTCCAAAGTCGATATGCTCACAAGGCAATATGAACTCATCAAGATCCGATTCACAGTGATCATTAATGGTTAAGCTCTATTAGAGAAATTATTTGTACATAAACTTACGAGGAAACTTCTAAGTGTTCTACCTAGTTCTTAGGAAAACAAAGTGAACATAATCTCTAAAGCCAGAGATCTTAAGGCGTTGATTATTGATGGTCTCATTGAAAATCCCAATACCTATGAGTTGAAGAAGCATCAGGATCATGTGATGGCTGAACTCCGAAAGATACGAACCTAGTCCTCAAGGACACTATAAAACTAGAAGCTGATGAAGATGACATGGAATTGTTAACACACAAATTCCAACATATTATCAAAAAGAATAATGATTTCCAGAAAAAAGAGTAGCACCTCCAACACAAAGGCTACAGAAAATAACAACTCATATTGGTGTTACAAGTGTGGTAGTCTTGATTACTTCTTTAGGGAATGTCCAATATGAGAGATTGAGTGAAAAAAGAATAATCCCGATGAAGTAAAATAACAAAAGAAGGATCTAGTCCTTAATTGAAAGATGCAAAAGAGGACAACATATGAGATTATTAAAAAGGCACCCGGTTGCTGATCATGCCCAACTATGCCTTATAAAAAGGACTAAGCAGTCGCTGTAAATATAACCCGGTCTAAGAGTTCACAGTCCAATCCGCAAAGAACTAAGACTTAACTATATCTATTCAATATTACTAAGAAACACAAGTTCAAGTAATTTTCTAGTTATAAAGATTGTAATTTGTATTTTAAACTAACTAACTAACAAATACAATAAAGTAGTAAATTTATCAATTAACAAGGGTGAAATTGGAGACAATATTAAGGAAGCCTAGAGTTATAAATTTTTGCAATTATCAAAATCCTTCCTACTATGTCTCTTATAATTTTACCGAAGTATTCTCTACTGATCGTGAATAGTTCAGGTGTCGTAATTCTCTTCCGAGTAACTACAATAATTTACTAGGCATATTCTCCTGAACTGCGCTAGCTCAAACTATCTTACCGCTCACTATGACCACGTCAAGACTTTGATATTCCTAAATTCACCTTTAAACCTGATGTATTGATTTCTCACATACGTAGGAGTGATAATGTTCAACTACCACCTAAATATGTACCCTTTCCAAAGCAATACACAATTAATAGGTAAAGTCAATCGATGACCATTCAATCAACTAGAATAAGTGCATAGTTAAACAAGTAGAGAAATTCATCCTTTCTTAGACCTTAGCTTACAATCTTTAGAATCAAATTCCAACTTTCGGAACTTTATCTGAGATCTGATTCTTGTACATATTCACTGTATCAATCTCTCAAAATTTTACTCTCAATATTTAACTATTTGATATACCTCATAGCTCTTGTACCCATAACATAACTTCTGTCTACAATAGTTGCTCATTACCAAACCCGGTACCGGTAATATACCTTATATCAAATAAAACCTTATGCCAGACCTTCACAATACTACTAATGATAAAATAAATATGTAGAAACTTATTACCACCCACAAGATCAACAAGTCATGAAGTTCCTCGCCTAACAAGAACCATTGCCAAACTGTGGACTGATTAAATGGCAGTTTTCTTCCAAACATACCTTGTACAATCCCGATTACACTAAATCCATGTCCAATAACCTTGTCACACCTATTATAAGTTGCTTGACCTACATGCCACATCAAATACAATTTAGAACCTCATGCGACGCGATCTGAGCGCCAACCAAGCAACTGTAATAATCCAACCAGTTATTTTATGTATTTGAGCTCTGTTTCCCCTTCTGAAGCTTCCTGTATGTGTATTTATAGTTTTATGACTTGCGAGGAGGGTTGGTTTTATTTCAAAAATATTTTGGGTTGATTTGGACCCTTTGGTTCTTGGGTTAGAAGTTTAAGTTGAAAATATTGATCGAGGTTTGACTTTTAGTGAAAACAACCCTGGAACGGTATTTTGATTGGTCCAATAGGTTCTTATTGTGAATTTAGACTTGGTAATATGCCCAAAATTGAATTCGGAGGTCCGTAAGTTAAGTTGACCTATTTTGCCGAAAGTTGGCAAATTGAGGTTTAGAAATTTCTTTAGCTTTGACCGTACGTTGAATTATTGGCTACCGGGTTAGGAATTTAGTTTTTGTACTTAGAATAAGTCCATTTTGCTCTTTGGAACTTTTTTGAAAAATTTGGTATCATTCCGAGTTGGTTTGATAGGATTCAGATGCTTGGTTGCAATTCTAGTGATTCTTGAGTTTCCTTTTGAATTTCATGCATTTTGGTGTCCGATTCGTGGTTTTTGATGTCATTTTGGTGTTTTGATCACGTGAGCGAGTTAGTATGATATTTGCAGACTTGTGTGGATATTTTGTTTAGATCCTCGAGGGCTTGAGTAAGTTTCAGACGTGTTTCGGATTGGATTGAGCTGGTTATAGGTTGTTAGTGTACTAGTGTTGCAGTTGTTGCAATTGCGATTATGATAGGGGGCCTCAGGTATCACATTTGCAACACCTTGATTGCATTTGCGAGATAGGCCTGGACTGGGTAGGTTCGCATTTGTGAGATGATCTGACTTCGCAAATGCGAAGTCAGTGTCGTATTTGCAACATTCCTCTAGGCTGTTAAGCGCCACATTTGCAAGTCTTTTTTCGCATTTGTGAGGGTTTGCAATTGCAAACTCAGGGTCGCAATTGCGACTTCTGCACCTGAACAAAAGGTCTGGGAAGACGGGATTAAGTATTATTTTTATATTTTTGAACCCTAGACTCGGTAGGAGGCGATTTGGAGAGAAAAATTTCACATACAACCTTTGGGTAAGTGATTTTGATCAATTTTCAAGTATATTACATTATTATATATACGATTTAACATCAAATTCATGAGAATCTAAGAGAAATTTTGGGAATTTTTGTCAATGTTTTGAAAAGTAAAAACTTGGGATTTGAGAGTCGAATTGGAATCGTATTTGAACACAGGACACATATATGGACTCGTGAGGTTATAGGTAGTCGAGATCTACCCTTGGACTTGGGATTTGATGGGGCGAGCCCCGGGTTGACTTTTTTTGACTTCTGGGGAATTGTATAAAGATCATAGCTTTATGAAATGTAATTGGTTTCTCTTGCATTGTTTGATGATATTAAGTCATTGTTGGTTAGATTTGAACCGTGCAACGGCAAACTTTAAGGGAAAAGCTAAATTTGAGTTTTGATTTCGCCTAGTTGAGGTAATTATCTTGCCTAACTTTGTATGGGGGAACTCCCCCTTAGGATTGATTTTGATTGTACTAGTTGATTTATGTGGAAGACGTGCACATGAGATGACAAGTGTGTACATGGGCTAATATATAGTATTTCACCGATTTAGACTCGTAGGTTACTTATAAGTATTTAGTTGAAGTTATTACCATTTGTTCTATCTTACGTTGTCAAGTTTGATCTTACATGCTTTAATTGAAGTTGTCATTACTTGTTCTAGTTTCCATTGTCGAGGTTACTCTTATATGCATCTATTAGCAGTTGTTTTCACATGCTATTCTTTCCATTGTCGAGTTATTCTCATGCATTTAGTTGTAGTTGCTATTTCATGCTATCTCTTTTATTGTTAAGCTTATATTATGCATTAGAATTTGAAATTTCCATTTCATGTAAATATCTTCATTGTCGAGTTATTGAATTTGTAGTTGTTGAGAGCTATTAACACGCTTGTGGTTGAACTTGTTGGTTATTGGAATACCTTTCCTTGTTGAGTTATTCCCGTTCTTGTTTTTTGAGATTCTTTTACATATTGTGGTTGAGCCGCGGGCTATGTCTTGTGATGACATTGGTATGGTTGATTTTGGCAATGTTGTGGCATATGAGCACATATGGTTCGAGTTGATTATTGTGTTATGATATTGATGTGCATGCGGCGGTATAAGCGCATGCGGCAAGATAAGGTGTGATTTATACACGTGTTGCTAGTAAGGGAATTACTTAAAGCCACACGGTGAGATAAGGGGGCTAAAGCGCATGTAGATATTCTGGAAAAAATATTTTTAAAATAAATGCAAGGCTCATACAGCGATATAAGGAAGATTGTGATTGTGATTATGATATATGAATATGAGGTGTGGTACCTCGATGTGATTCTTTTTGTGCATTCAATATTGGAAAGGCTTGCTAAGTTGAGCGGTATTTGTTTTGTTCCCTTACTTCATTCCATTTGTATTTTTGGTTGTAATTGGTTACTTCTTGTTGTAATCATATGTACCCTATTTGTTATCATTTGTTGCTTTTATTTCTATTGTTAGCCTTGTACTGATAAACTGCTTTATTGTCATTTAATTGCCTTTACTTCCCTGTTGTCAGATTACATTGATAGTTTGCATAGATTCTATGTCTAGTAGGTGAATTAACCTGACCTCGTCACTACTCTACCAAGGTTAGGCTTGATACTTACTAGGTACCATTGCGGTGTACTCATGATACGCTTCTGCATATTTTTGTGTAGATCCAGGTATTTCTGCTTGTGCCGGACGCCGGTGATTTGACTCAGACTTTGCGGAGACTTGAAGGTATAATTGTTTGACGCTCACAGGCTTCAGAGTCACCTTTTAGAGACCTTATGTTTCTGTTTCTTTTGTTTTCGAAATATATTGTTTTAGAGAATCTTAGTATATCTTAGTAGAACTTATAACTCAGTTCCACCGGTTTTGGAGTTTTGTAACTATTGATATGTTTTGGTTTTATCTTGATGTTTATCAATTAAATTTAATATCCTAGTCGTTATTTTTGTTAAATTCTCAATGTGTGTTAGCTTACCTAGTCTTAGAGACTAGGCGCCACCACGACTTACTAAGGTGAGATTTTAGGGTCGTGACACCAACATCTTGAATATGAACAACAATGGAAAGATAACCAAATAAGAGAACTATCCAGCAAGTTCAACAAATATAGCAACCAAAAGCATAACACTATGAATCCATACCATAAGGGAGAATTAAAACACACAAAATAAGTATAAGGAATCACATCCAAGCATAACTCTATTGCAACGAGATATCCGATCCCATATCATATTGTTGTAGCGTGCAACCCAATCCAACATAACATCGTTGCACCGCACAACCCAATCCAGATATATCAATCCATACGAGAATACTCATTGAGCCAAAAATTCTCATTCTCCCCAAACACATTTGTATCAACAACAAGCGCGCAAAGTGCATAAACATAACAATGGGGAGGCGGATAGCATATTGTGCTATGAATAAAACAAGTGCAACTATGGTGCAATAAGAAAAGCAACATCTCAAGAGCCATCTCGCTCAATATATAGCCCCAAGGCCTAAAGAGGACCATAATAGGCATGTGAATAATTAAGTAGCCTCACAACCCATTGTAACACAAGAGAGTAATATATAAAACATATCAGAGCAAGAATAACATCCATTCCGCCCGATACACATCTACAGTAAATGTTGTGCACGAGTAAGCAAACCCGATTCGATGTAGAATACACCTTCACAGTCCGCAACCAAGGAATATTCTGCCTCAGAGAACGTCCGGTCTCAAAACTTTAATAATATAAGAATCTCCATATCTGATCTCTAACTTTCCCACTCAAATGAGTGATACGTTACTCATATACAATCACCTCATGAGAAGTATTTTCATAAATCTTCCACGCCACTGTAGCAAAACATGTACATCAACAGTCACTAACCATGCGATTTTTGTACTACTACTCAAGTATCCGCAAATCAATACACTATGTGTCTTTTATGGCACACACCTCCTCTAGCAATACAAGATAATAGTAGCATATTCTTAAACATCTGAAATACCTCATGCAGTCTAGAACCCATGTCCTTCCTTTCAAAACTGAACTGCAACCTCGTCCAGTCAATCCAAATCTCACACGGCTCACCGCCTCTATCATACTACAATATGAAAATAAGAGAATCTCATCATCAACTCTGAATCACTGGTAGGATAAAGACTCTATTAACAAGAAACATTTCACTTAACTCAATCTAGGAGAACATCACAACACACAATAAACCTAATATACCCGTAGAGGACCTCAACCGAGCCATGGTCAAAACCATCATGAATTCTTCAAGACCCAATAGCACATAGCCAAGCCATCAGAACTGAGTCCATCTCAATCAACCGAATCACGCAGACTGCCAAACCCAAAAGTATCTCAAACCGAAATGCTCGCCCAAAGAGACCTCAATGATTTGAAGCTATTCTTTTCATGTTTCCAATACTGCAATGTAGAATCAATAATGATATATAGAAATACCGCAAGTCTCGGCACCATCCAATGCAAATCTTAAATCTTAGCCCAATACAACTTTGGAAACCATTAGATACCACACATGAATCTTGAACCCATTAAGGCCTTCTCGAGAAACATCCACTCTGATCTAACTTCAATGCATAACCCACACACGCCGAGCGACTTTTGTCCTATTAGCACATAAATACTTTAAGATGCAACCTCTTCCTTAAGCAACTAAGTAAATCTTTCTCCTTTCACACCAAAATTGAGTCATTCCACAACTTTCATAAGTCAATAAAGCGTAGTACATCATGCACCTAACAATTCCTTGGTCAAAGCTTTCTTGATTCCACCCTTCTCAAATCATAGCTAATCCACAAGCACATCCTAGTCCAAGAACTATAACAACACATACCCATATGACCTAATCATCGATGGTTGACTCCCTCACTTGGCTGGAAGCCACAAATGCATCATCTGATAACTATGATACTCTTCCTTCTTAACCGACATGATCTCACACTGTTATTTAGCTGAATTCCTTATAAGCTCATTTTATATCAGTCAACACACACTCCAAATAATCTACCGAGTGCATACTCATCCTCATGACAGTTGTGCAAACTTCCTCAAATGATCTGAACACTAACTTAGTACATACATTCCTCTGGGTAGAAGGAAATTTCTCCACATAAGCCTCATAAAAATGACACAACGTCAGACCTCCTTGCAGGAGATAACCCACCTGCTTGACCTCCAATCGACATCTTTTGTGACTCTAACATGTTCACAACTACTATACAATCAATTAATCCTCCCGAGTCTATACTCGTCAACAAGATACAAGAATCTCATTCATCCCTGAAATGAACAAATGAAAGATCCACCAACACATCCACATCTAAGGCTATACAACACCTAGATGATAATCAAGCATCCAAATCCTTTCGCACCCCAAGCAAATCCTTCTCGTCACATCCATACTATCTAAGCGTAGTCCTCAGTCATATAGTACCCTTCACATCCCTACCTTGCCACTCACCGAGCCATCAATCCCACTCCTAGGGACACTACCAGACACAAGAGCCCGAAATCACATACTCATACAATTGAATCTGGCGAGCCCAAGCTGTGGTCTATACCTGACAAGTCCTCCTGACTGGCCTGCCTCGCAATGCAGGAAAACATCTCACAGCTCATCCATAACATCACAAGCCGTCTATGCACAACTGACATCGAGTGCTTAACATCACATATGAGTGAATCAAACGAAATCAAAGATACATGCTTCAAGCTTAATCAAGGCCACACGATAAGGAAAGAAAGAAGGTGAAGTTTCCTAGATGCCCTGTAGCCTCTCAAAGATAAGTATAGACGTCATCATACCGATTTGCAAGACTCTACTAGACACTTGCTCATGACTGATAGAACCTATGAATCTAGAGCTCTGATACCAACTTGTCACGACCTAAAATCCCACCTAGTCATGATGGTATCTAACTCCAAAATGCTAGGAAAGACAAATAATAAATAACATAACTCGAATGAAATTCATTAATAATCAATAAATACAATGGTAGAAGATCCATAAACTATCCCTAGGACTGGTAGTACAAGTCATAAGCCACTAAGATTTAGATTTACAACGTTGGTACGGAGAAAATACAATATCCATTTGAATATACATAAACAGAAGTATACATCCTAAACCACCACGAGCAAGTGGTAGATTGTATCTTGAACACTAGTACAACTTCAATGCTGGCCTCCGTCATCTGCAACAGCTAAGCTCCAAATATCTGCACGCAAGGTATAGAAGTGTAGTATGAGTACAACCGATCTCATGTACTCAATAAGTATCTTGACTAATATTAGTGAAGTAGTGATAAGATTTTTAAGTAAAAACATAGTCACATAACCTTTGCAGCTCAATAGCATATATATAGGGAAGAAAAGTAACTAGGGAAAAACAGTCATAGAATAATGGATATAGCAAATAAAGGCACACAACTGAAGAAAAGATAATAAGCATGATTTTCCAATTAAACAGGTCAAAGCAACAAAAACTTGCGCCAACATATCAATGTATGATGATAACTCTCTTTTTACACTCCATGTGTCCAACAACTCACTAACAAATCTCGTGCATATGTGGAATGCATCAACTAGCATATATAGATGATACGCATGAATGAAGCATGTAAATGCATGAATATGACCAAAGGGTAACTTGGATGGTCCAAGCTTCCACCTTTATTTTCAATAACTCATCACATAGGACCCCACATCACAATAAACCAGAAATCTGTCAGTTTCTCATAACCTGCATGTACTCCATCAAGAGAGAAACATGAGAGAAAGAATCCATATCCACACATGGCACGGTTGGAGCCTCATGATGTAATAATATCACAATCATCGCATGGAAAAGACCTCGTGCTAAATAAATAACAATATCACAATTGTTGCATGACAAAGACCTCAAGCCAAATCAATATCAATACCACAATATCCGCACCTTAGAAATCTCATGCCATAATCTCCGTCCATACCCGAGAACCATATGCAGGAATGCATGAATATGAATAAGAGATAACCATATATAACACACATGGACATAGAAATAACCATGCATGGGTAGCATGTGTACAAGGGATGATCTCTAGTTAGGATGTATGTCGATATGTACATATGACTACAGACCCAACAAGTAATACATCATCCAGACAATTATCACGCCTCCAATAAGCATTAAAAGACAATTCATAGTCTTTATCACGGGTAAGGAAACTCAAGTATTCATACATTAATTAAAGACATAACACAAGAATATCAAGTATAGATGCGTGCTGATAATATACGTGTGACTACGTCTAAATCAAGTATTTCAATGATCTCAAGAATGTTTCACCATGCTCAATACAAGGTATCATTAACCTAAATATTATATTTAGCATGGCTTATTATACTCACGTAGTCATTCCATCAAGTAAAAGCATAGAACATGTAGAATCAAAAAACCAAACAAGACATAGAGTAATCTTGAATCTACCCCAAACATGAATAACTATGGCATATGTATATACGCTCATCACCTCGCATATACATCACCCTCGCATGTAGCAAACAATTTTATTTATTAGGAAAAATTCCTTCAAACAAAAGTTAGGCAAGACACTTACCTCATCGGGGCTAATCCAAAGCTCCAAAAGCGCATTTCCTTGAGAAATCACCTCTAACCGGCTCAAATCTAGCCAAACATAAACCAAGGAGTTCAACCAATACCATAGGAAGTAATTCCAATCAATAAGACTTTGATTTTGAAGAATTTCCCAAAAGTCAACAAAAGTCAACTCGGGCTCGCATCCCTGAAATTTGGAACCTATAGAAAAATCCGATGATCCATGATCCGCCGAGTGTAATTATAATTAGTTTCCAAAATCGAATCCAAATCGATACTCAAATCCTCAAAATACGCTCTCTTAAAGTTTAGACAAAACCCCCAAATTGTATCTCAAATTTTCATGTTTTGGGTATTAATAATTTATGTAGATTCTTGAAACAATACAAAAAATGAGTAGAAATCACTTATCCCTTAGTATTGTGTGAAAATATCCAAGACAAATTGCTCATTTCGATGTCTAGGGCTTAAGATATGAAATAATAGGTAAATATCCCGAAATATAACACTTATAAATCTGCCAAGGGGTACCCTTCGCGATTGCAACAGGGCCCCTTCGAGCACGATGCGCAAATGTGACAAGACACTCCAGCCCTCTTCGCGAACATCTGACCACCAAGTCAATGTGAATGTGGTACCACAATCCCGAACGCGTAAACTACAACTCCTGCCTACTTGCACAACTTCTCGAACGCGAACTCCTCAAGCGACCGCTATGAACCAGCCTGCCCAACACTATGCGAACACGGTCCACCAGCCCCGAACACGAATAAAAAAGCTCCTCCAATCCACTTCTTCTAAGAGAACATGAGAACACCCTCGCGAACATAATGCATTATCTGACACCAGCAAAACCAACAATGCAAACTCAATCGAAATGGTCTGAAACTACCCCGAATCACACCTGAGTCCCATGGGACTCCATCCAATCATACCATAAAGTACAAAAACATTACCTAAACTTACCCAAAGTCCCAAAACACCATAAATAATATCATAACCAAGAATCAAAGATCAGAATTATTCTTTTCTATCAAACATTCCAACTTTGCCGAATGTGTATGAACCCAGTTAAACATTCCGAATTATAACCAAACTTTGAACACAAGTTTCAATCAAATAAAGACACCTATACAATGTCTAAAAAACAAAATAGGAGTCCAATAACACCAAAGTCAACTCCTAGTAAAATCTATAAGCTCTACAATTCTTTAAATTGCTAACCTTCGACAAATAGAGCCAAAAACTTCTAGGTACATCTAAATTCAAATCCGAACATATTACCAAGTCCAAAATCACCATACAATTCTATTGAAACCATCAAATCTAAATTATGTGATCTTTGAATCAAAAGTCAAACCTTAGTCAACTCTTCCAACTTAAAGCTCCAAATCGAGAATCACTCTCCAAATCAATCCTGAACCTCTTGAACATCGAAACCAACTATACACACAAGTTATAATTCATTATATGAAGCTAATGAAAGACTGAAATATCGGTCGGGTCATTACAATCACTCATGCTACTCAACTAGATATGGACAAACCAAATTCATTAGTTGAAGAAAAAAGTATAGGGGTATGATTAGTTCTCTATTATATATAATTGTGAGTAGACATGATTTAATTTTAGTAATGGGAGTTGTGCAAGGTTATATTTAAATCCCAAGGAGTCATACTTGAAAGTTGTAAAGAGGATCTTGAGATATCTCAAAAGCATCCAAGACCTAATTTTGTAACGATTCGATATGTTGTTTTGAGTATTAGCTCCTCATTTTATGTTTTGAGTACTCATATAGCTCTATTTGATGATCTATGACTAACGTGCATGGTCCGTGTCGATTTCTCGAAATTTTAAATGTGCATTTTTAAGGAAAATATGATTTTTGACCTTGAAAATGACTAGAGTTAACCACAGTCAACCTTTTTGTTAAACGATCCCGGATAGGTATTTTGACGATTCCGATAGATTATTATTATGATTTTGGATTTATAACATATTTGGTTGGGGTCCCGGTGACCCGAGGCCATTTCAGAGCTTTATGTGGAAAGTTGGAAATTTGAAATTCTTGAGTTTTGATGATCAATCCTTGATATTAGATGTTATTTTTATATATTTGAGCTTGTGAGCAAATTTGTATGATATTAATACACTTTTGTGAATGTTTGGATTGGACCCTATGGGTCTCGGTGAGTTCCGGATAGGTTGCGATCTGTTTTTGCATAGTTGAAGGATTGTTGGTATGCTAGGAAGTAGATCTCGCATTGCGAGGTTCTATTCGCATATGCGAGCCTCACATTTGCGATGTTGGGAAAGGGAAGTGAAACTTTGCTTTTGCGAAGTCTTAGTAGCTTTTGCAAAATAGGGGGTTATTGCAATTGCAATGGTTGTGTCGCATTTACGACACTGGGCAGTGGTTGGACAGCTTTGCGTATGCAAAGCATTTTTCGCTTTTGCGAGGGATTGGACCTTTGCGAATGCAAAGGTTTAGTCGTATTTGCAACATCTAAGAGGCTCAGGAACTTGTATCATCTATGATCAGTGGTTCGTATTTGCGTACAGTTCGCAATTGCGATACCTGCTGCTGGGTAAAATGTTGGAAATTCGGGATTTAGCTCATTTTACTCTAGTTTTGAAACCTAGACTCTATAGAAGCAATTTTTAGAGAACAATTTCTTCCCAACTCATGGTTAGTAACTTTAACTTATTTTTATTCAATTTCCATTACGTATTCATGAATTCCATTATCAAATATAAGATTTTATAGGGTAGAAATTGAGGTTTTGGATAGAATTTTTGAAATTTGTAAAATTAAAATTTAAACCTCAAATTGAGGTCGGATTGTGAAACAAATAACATATTTGGACTTGAGGATGAATTGGTAATCGGGATTTGGTCTTAATTTCAAATTTCGGCCCCGTGGGCGCATGTTGACTTTTGTTGACCTTTTTAATTATGATAAAGAATGAACCTTTTTTCATATGACTGTAGTTTCTAAACCTTGTTTTGACTTGTTTGAATAATAATTGACTAGATTCAGGTGGTTTGGAGGCTTGTTCTTAAAGGAAAGCCGTGTTGAGTTGTTGATCTTGTTCCGAAAAGATGCAAGTATCGTGGTTAACCTTTATTTAAGGAAATTACGACATGATTGGTCTATTTGCTACGTGATGTATGTGTAGGGATGGTATATATGCAAGGTGACGAGTATATATGCATTCTCACAGGTTTAAGCATGTGGGTTGTATTAATTTATTTTACATCTTTAATTATACCATGTTATTACTTGTTAGGTGCCCATACTTGATACATGTTTTATTTGATATATGTGTCCTTACTTGTTATATGTCGTTAATGTTACCTATTTCATACTTTTAGTTATTGTACGACTTTAATTATTACGTGCCCTTACATATTATTAGATAGATGGTTTACTTGTCTCATGCCTTTACTTGCCTTATTGCCTTTACTTGTTTCGTGTTTCACTCTACTATGTTATATTGGATTGCTTAGATAATTCTGTATGTTAGTTCCTTCTCTTGTTATGTTACGAGATTCGCCGTATTTGGTTGTTACTGATATATTGGATCGGGTTGCATGCTGCAACAATATTATTATATATATTGGATTGGGTTCCACGCTGCAATATTATTATTATTATATATATTTGATCGGGTTGCATGCCGCAACAATATGATTATATATATATTGGATTGAGTTACATCCTCAATAGTAATATTATGTATATATTGGATCGAGTAGTGTGTCGTAATGGTATTGATATTGATATATGGGATCGGGTTGCACGCCACAACAGAAAGGATGTTATATAATTGTTCTTGTTTATTATGAACCAATACCGTGTTGTGTTCTGAGGTTATGACATGATGTTATTCCGGGCCCCTCTATTATCTACTTCTTTATTCCGTTTGTTATGTAGTTTTCTATTTTCTCTATACTATTATTGTTTCTCTACTTATTACTCATACAGGTTTTCAGTAAGTGTCTTGTCATAGCCTCGTCACTATTTTGTCGAGGTTAGGCTCGATACTTACTGAGTACATGGGGTCGATTGTACTCATATTACACTTCTCCACTTCTTGTGTAGATCTCGGTGTTGGTCCCAGCGGCATTGAGAGGTGATTGCTCATATCTGTTTCTGGAGACTTTAGGTAGTACTTCTTGGCGTTCACACACCCTGGAGTCCCCTTCCTATCTTTATCTACTTTATATTGTACTAGATAGTATTGTATCTTTCATTTTAGGCTTGTATTTAGTATTAATAGGGTCTCATGTACTTATAATGAGATGTCACTCTTATTTCTTATTATTATATTTTTTCTTGTTAAACTGCTACATTGTTTTGCATATGTTGGCTTGCCTAGCAAGCGGATGTTAGACACCATCATGACCCCATGTTTGGGATACTAGGTCGTGACAAGTTGGTATCATAGCCCTAGGTTGCATTGGTCTCATGAGTCGCGAGAAAGCTTGGTAGAGTCTTGTGGATCGGTACAAAGACGTCTGTATTTGTCTTCTTGAGTATATAAGGCTCTAGGAAACTTCACTCTCTTTCTTTTTCTATCATGCGACTTTGTTATATCATGAGGTTTGAATCTTTCTTCTCTTATTCTCTTACAGGTGGTGAGAATACATGCTTCATCCGTAGCTGAGCAGGAGCTAGAGCCCCAGGTTGCAGCCACTACCTAAGTAGGGGCTAGGGCAAAAGCGGGGGCATAGGTGGATGTAGAGCTTAGACTAGAGCATGTGCAGAAACACCCGCAGTCGATCCTCAGTTAGCTCCGGAGGACGAGATTCCAGATTAGGTCGAGCCAATAGGACCGGCTCAGGTTCTAGAGGGGTTCAATTCTACCCTAGTTCTTCAGGACGCCTTAGTCCGCATAGTTGTTTCATGGAGAGTATGGCTCAGACCGTTGTGTTTCCTGTGGCACCAGTCGTTTCTCAAACCGGGGGAATAGCTTAAACTACCGCTACTCATAAACTAGAACAGTTGGCCCATGGTTAACAGACCCTAGGAGTCATACCAGTTAGGGAGGTCCGACCTATTGTTGCTACATAGCCGGGGAATAGGCCCGCAATGTCAGTTGATGAGTTGAAGGGGTTGGACAGGTTCACCAAGTTGTTTCCCCTCACTTTAGCGATGCACCTTTGGAGGATCCCCAGGGTTTCTTGGACTGTTTCCATGAGATTTTGCATAACATGGAACTAGTGGAGTCTAACGGAGTTGATTTCACCATCTTTTAGATGCATGGTTTTGCCAAGGGGTGGTGGCAGGTTTACGAGTAGGGTAGTCCAACGGGGTCATCTCCTCTTACATGGGCTCAGTTTTCATAGTTGTTTATTGAGACGTTTATTGCCTTCACTCAGAGAGAGGAGTTGTGCAGTCAGTTCGAGCGCCTTCAACAGGGTAGCATAACCATTACTTAGTATGGGACTAGATTTGTTTACATATCACGCCATGTAGCTATCCTGATCCCTAATGAGAGGGAGAAGGTACAAAGGTTCATAGAGGGTCTTACATATGGCATTAGACTTCAGATGGACAGAGATATTAAGACCGAGATTCCTTTCACTCAGTTAGTGGAGATCGCCATAAGGATTGAGCGCATCAGAGGCCAGATGAAAGAGGCGACCTATGACAAGATGACCCGTCATTTTGGAGGATTCAGTGATGCCGCATTTGGAGGCAGGGGTTCCTTTGGTATAGGCCATCCTTTCAGGACGGTACCGTCATCCCTATAGGTCACACAAGGTACATCAGGCAATCGCAATGCTTATGGGTCTCGTTATGAGCAGCTAGTATTCAGTACACCTTCAGCTCCCGTTAGTGCACCATCAATTCAGAGTTGTTACACTAGTTATTAGGGTCACGAGGGTCAGTTTAGGATTCAGGAGCCAAGTTAGCTGAGAGGATGCTTTGAGTGCGGGGATGCGGGTTATATCATGAAGTATTGTCCCAGAATGTAGGGTAACATGTCACAAAAGGGTACTCGTACCATGGTTCTAGCACTGGTTGCTTCACCACCTGCTCAGCTAGGTAGAGGCGGGGGTCAGGTAGCTCGAGGTGGAGGCCAGTTAGTTAGTGGTGGAGGCCATTCAGTGAGAGGTCGCACTAGAGGTGGAGGCCAGTTAGTCAGAGCTGGTGTCCATTCAGTGAGAGGTCGCACTAGAAGTGGAGGGCAGGTTGGTAGGGCTCAGCCTCGTTTTAATGCATTTTCAGGTAGACGTGAGGCAGAGTCATTTGGTGCAGTTATTACAGGTACTATCTCAGTCTGTCACAGATATGCTTCCGTATTGTTTGATCTGGGTTCTATATATTCTTATATGTCTTCATATTGTTTTTTGAATTTGAGTATGCCTCATGAATCTGTTGATGTTCCTATTTTTTTTGTGTACACCAGTTGGAGATTCCATAGTAGTAGATTGGGTGTACTAGTCTTGTGGTTTTACTATTAATGATTTTGATACTATAGTTGATCTGTTGGTGCTGAATATGGTGGAGTTTGAGGTCATTCGTGGTTTGGATTGGTTGTCCCCATATCACTCTATCTTCAATTGTCATGCCAAGATTGTGACTTTAGCCATGATGGGGTTTCCTAGATTAGAGTGGAGAGGGACCCTAGGTGTAACGATCCAACTAGTAGTTTCAAGCATTTGAATTCCTTCAGTGGTTTGAGGTCTTGAGTACCTTCAAATAATGTACTATGACTTGTATGTATGGTCCGTTTTGGTTTACGAGTGGTTCAGGATTAATTTGGAACAAAGATTCTCAATTTGGAAGCTCTAAGTTGGAAGAATTGACCAAATTTGACTTTTGCATATTTTACCTCAGATCAAATTTTTGATGGCTCATTTACGTCCAAATGGTGATTTCAGACTTGGGCGCATGCCCGGATTTGCATTTGGAAATTTCTAGAAGGTTTTGGCTCGAATTGGCGAAAGTTGTAAATTTGAATGTTTGGAAAGTTTATAGGTTTGACCGAGAGTTGACTTCGATGTTACCAGGTTAGGATTGTTGTTCCGAGAGTTGGAGTAGGATCGTTATGTCATTTAGAACTTGTGTGAAAAATTTGGGCTCATTCTGGATTGGTTACGCTTGAATCGAATGCTTGGATGAAGTTTGAAGTTTATGAACTTAAGAGTTTGATCTTGATGGGTGATTCATGGTTTTGATGTTATTTTACGTGATTTAGGGCCTCGAGTAGGTTTGTGTTGTGATTTGGGACTTGATGGTATGTTCGGACAGGGTCCTGGGAGATTAGGGTGAGTTTCGAGGTGGTTTCAGACCATTTTCGCTCATGGTTGCATTGCTGGTTTTTTCTGATTTCCTAGTGTTGTGTGCCTTCTTCGCTATCGTTTGAAGAAGACCGCGATCACAATGTGTAATTTGGAGCTAGGTGGTTTTTTTTGCTTCGCATTCACGATTGGATGGCCGCGTTCGTGGGGGTTGAGGATCTTGAGCATTGCGTTCGCAGAGGAAGGTTGTGTTCGCCGCTTTCGCAGGGTCAGTGGCGTGAACACGAAATGTAATTTGGCAGTATTCATCTAAGTGTTTTGTGATCGCGAAGTGGGTCCCGCGATCGCAAAGGGTTTAACTGGAGCAGTGGGATAAGTTATTATGTTCGAGGGTTTTTGCTTATTTTACCATATTTTGATATTGAGAGCTCCGATTCGGGCGATGTTTGAAGGGATTTTTACTACTTGGATTGAGGTAAGTGTCATTAACTCGGATTGGATTATTATACATGATTCATCTTTGTTTTTGGCATTTTATTGATGAAACTAAAAGAGAAATTGGGGTTTTTGACAAAACCTTCCTAAAGTGAATAATTGGGATTTGAACATTGATTCAGAGTCTGATTTGGATGAAAGTGGTATGATTGGAGTCATATTCTAATGGGTTGCGGAATTCATGAGTTTTATCGGGTTCCGAGGTGCGGGACCGGGTTGATATGTTGGTTGAATTTGAGAATTTGATTAAAGATTGGACATTTATCATTTGGGTTTGATTCCTATGGCATTATTTGATATTTTTGAGTTGCTTTTGGCAAGATTCAGGCTGTACGGAGGTCGATTTGCGCGGGAAGGCGTTCTTAGAGTGTTGATTTGGCTTGTTTGAGGTAAGTATCTTATCTAAACTTGGTTGATGCGCTAGTTTCCTGAGTTATTAGTGTTGGCTATGCGCTATGGATGACGCACTGTGAGGGGATTGCGCCTATGTGCACGTACCGGGTTATTATCTATGCTCGGGGTAGTGATTAGGCTATTATATACATTGAGTTGATTTCTAAGCTTCATGTTATCATGTGTTTCTATGTTGTACCCCTTTGTGAGTTAATTGAATCATGTTAGAGACTATTGGTTGGTTGATCTCCTATTCAAACATGTTAATTGCTATTCTTGTGTTATAATTGCGAACTATGGTAGTATATTTCGCACACGCCTACACCTTAGCGTGTCACTTATATTAGTCCATGGGTATGCAATTTGATATCCATTGTTCACATACACGTATTCTTGTATATGATTTCTGTGTGATATGGACTGGGTTGATAGCACGTGAGTTGTCCGTGCAGATCTGCGTTACGTTGGCACGTGAGTTGTCCGTGTGGTGGTTATATATTGAATGTGAGTTATCTGTGCAGCATGTGGATAAGTATCATCCCCCTAGGGTCACCGCCTCATGTTTATCTCTTGATGTGTGCAGTGTGTGGATAAGTATCATCCTCCTAGAGTCACCCTCTCATGTTTCTCTTTTGATGGTGTACACACGGTATGAGGAAACTGGTCTCTGTGTGTTTTGGTTATTGCATTTCTTCTCTACTTGAAATTTCCTTGGATGTATACATGATTTTGCCGCATCTCTTCTCTATTTGCTAGCTTTGTGGTGCATACATGCCTTTATGCATATCTTCTCTCTATATGCTACCTTACTTGAGATGAGACATGATATATATCTTCTCTATATGCTACCTTACTTGAGATGAGACATGATATATATCTTCTCTATATGTGAATCCGTGTGACTTGACTTGTCTAATCATACATATCTTCTCTATATGCAATTGTTGAAGGATCAATTGAGGTTTTATGCATATCTTCTCTATATGCTACCTTACTTGAGATGAGACATGATATATATCTTCTCTATATGTGAATCCGTGTGACTTGACTTGTCTAATCATACATATCTTCTCTATATGCAATTGTTGAAGGATCAATTGAGGTTTTATGCATATCTTCTCTATATGCTACCTTACTTGAGATGAGACAAGGTATATATCTTCTCTATATGTGAATCCGTGTTACTTGACTTGTTCAATCATACATATCTTCTCTATATGAAATTGTTGAAGGATCACTTGAGGTTTTATGCATATCTTCTCTATATGCAACTGGTGAAGTATTTTGTGGTATTTCATGCATATATTCTCTATAAGCTGGCTTGTTAACTAAAACAGAGCATGTTACGTTATCCTTGTGTACCAGGGTGGCTTTATCTGTGATTCATGAATTGATAGTATTATTGTTGTGTACTTGTGAGATTTATGAAGTGATCAGGTTATTAGCGAGTATCATTCATAATTATTGCCACTATTACCTCGCCGAGGTTAGTTATGATAGTTGCTGAGTACATGGGGTCGGTTGTACTCCTATTATACTTCTGCACCATGCGTGCAGATCTTGGAGCTGAGCTGTTGTGGATGATGAGAGCTGGCATTGAAGATGTACCTGCTTTCCGGATATAGGCACCACTTGTCCTTGATAGTTTTAAAATCTTACTCTGTTTATATATATTCTAAACAGATGTTGTATTTATTTTTGTACCAGCTTGTAAATCTAATTCTTAGTGGCTCATGACTTGTACTACGAGGCTTTCGGATATTATATGGAAATTTAGCTATTTCACATGTTGATTACTTATTACATTTATTAGAATTGTGTAACTATAGTTTGACTTACCTAGCGGGTTGGGCTAGGTGCCATCATGACTAGGTGAATTTTTGGTCGTGACACTTGGTCACTCCACTTGGAGGTTGGTTTCATATTTGAAAGCTCGACGTATGGTTGAGAAGGGGTGTCTAGCATATTTTGTTACATCCGGGATTCTAGTGCAGAGGTTCTTCCTATGCATTCGGTACCGGTTGTGAGTGAGTTTTCTGAGGTGTTTTTGGATTTGCTGGGTATACCACCCAACATGGATATTAAATTTTGTATTGATTTGGTTCTGGGAACTCAACCTATCTCTATTACACCGTACCTTATGGCTCCAGTTGAGTTGAAAGAATTGAAGGATCAGTTGCAGAATATGCTTGAAAAATGGTTCGCTAGACCGAGTGTTTCACCTTGGGGCGCACCGATGTTGTTTGTTAAGAAAACAGATGGATCGACGAGGATGTGCATAGATTATCGGCAGTTAAACAAAGTTACCATCAAGAACAAATATCTGTTGCCTATGATTGATGATTCATTTGACTAGCTTCAGGGTGCCAAAGTGTTTTTCAAGATTAATTTGAGATCTGGCGACCATCAGGTGAAGATTAGGATGTCACATGTCCCTAAGACAACTTTTAGGACTCGCTATGGCCATTACAAGTTCTTGGTGATGTCATTTGGCTTCATTAATGCTGCAACAACCTTCATAGATTTGAGAACCAATTGATCAAGCCTTATTTGGAGTCCTTCATGATTGTCTTCATTGATGATATTCTGGTTTACTTTCATAGTAGAGAGGAGCATGAGCAGCACCTGCGGATTGTACTTCAGACTTTGAAGGATCATCAGCTATATGCCAAGTTTTCGAAGTATGAGTTGTGGTTGGACTCAGTTGCCTTCTTGGGTCATGTTGTTTCTTCTAATGGTATCAAGATGGATCCTAAGAAGATAGAGGCAATTTAGAATAGGACTAGACCTACTTTAGGTACATAGATTCGGAGCTTCTTGGGTTTGGCAGGCTGCTATCACCTTTTTGTAGAGGGGTTTTTTATCTATCTTATCCCCATTGAGCAAGCTGACTTAGAAGGGTGTTCTTTTCAGATGGTCTTATGAGTGTGAGGAGAGCTTTCAGAAGCTGAAGACTGCCTTGACACAACCCCAGTGTTGGTATTGCCTACAGGTTCGGGGTCTTACACTGTGTATTATGAGACATTGCCTATTGGACTTGGCGCGATGTTGATGCAGGAGGGTACGGTGATTGCCTATGCATCTCTGCATTTGAAGGTCCACGAGAAGAAATACCATGTTCATGATTTGGGTTAGCAGCCATTGTTCACGCGCTCAAAATTTGGAGGCACTATCTATACGGCGTGACATGTGAGGTCTATACGGACTATCGAATTCTACAACATCTATTCAAGCGAAAGGATCTTAACTTCAGGCAGTGGAGATGGTTAGAGTTATTGAACGACTATGATACCATCATATTATATCACTCGAGAAGGCCAATGTGGTGGACGATGCCTTGAGCAGGAAGGCGGAGAGAATGGGTAGCTTGACATTTATACTGGCGGTGGAGAGGCCATTAGCCATAGATGTTCCAACTTTGGCTAACAAGTTTGTGAGCTATGTTATTTCCGAACCTAGTAGGGTTCTTTCTTGTATCGTGGCACAACCATCTTTGTTGGAGCGCATCAAGGCTCGCCATCTTGATGATCCTCACTTGTTGGTGTTGAAAGACACGGTGCAACAGGGTGGTGCTAAGAATGTCGTGATTGGGGATGATGGTGTTATGCGGCTTCAGGGCCGAATTTGTGTTCTGAATGTTGATGGATTGGTCACATGTTTTGGACTTCAGCACAGTGCAACTTGATGGGAATTTGACTTATGAGGAAGTTGTCGGTGGCTATTCTAGACCGGTAGGTTCGAAAGTTGAGATCTAAGGATATTCCTTTTGCAAAAGTGTGTTGGACAAGTCAACTGATTGAGGAGGCTGCTTCGGAGTCTGAGTTCGATATGAGAGTAGATATCCGCATCTTTTTACTAGTCCAGGTACATTTCTATGTCCGTTGAGGATGAATGTTTCTTTTAGGGTGGAGAATGTAACGACACGATAGGTCGTTTTGAGTACTAGCTCCCCATTTTATAGTTCGAGATCTTTCATAGCTCTATTTGATGACTTATGCATTGTGTTCATGGTCCGTGTCAATTTTCGAAAAGTTTAAAGTGAATTTTTAAACAAATATGAATTTTAACTTTAAAAATAGCTAGAGTTGACCACGGTGAATGTTTTTGTCAAACGACCCCGGATTAGTGTTTTGACAACTCCGGTAGGTTTGTTTGATGATTTTGGACTTGTATGCATATTTTCTTGGGGGTCCTGGGTGACCCGATGCCGTTTCGGCGCTTTATGTGTAAAGTTGGAAATTTGAATTTTAACTTTGAAAATCTTGAGTTTTGATGATAAATTCTTGATTTTAGATGTTATTACACATGTGTGAATGTTGGTATTTGAGCCCGAGGGTCATGGGTGAGTTTTCGATAGGTTGCAGATTGTTTTTTCATAGCTGAAAGAGTGCTACTGCAAAACTTGCATTTGCGAGGTTCTATTCGCAAATGTGAGCCTCGCATTTGCGAGAAAATGATCGCATTTGCGATGCTAGGCAGGGGCAGGAAAAATTTGCTTTTGCGAAGTCTTACTCACTTTTGCGAACTAGGGGGTTATCGCAATTGCAGTGGTTGTGTCGCATTTGCGACACTTGGCAGTGGTTGGACAAGTTCGCTTATGCAAAGCTTTGTTCGCTTTTGCGAGGGACTGGACCTTCAAAATGTGAAGGTTTAGTCGCATTTGTGACATCTTGGTGGCTCAAGCACTGGTCACATCTGCGGATAGCGCAATTGCGACCAAGATTTCTCAACTGCGATACCTGCAACTGGGTAAAATATTGGGATTTCGAGACTTAATTCACTTTACTCCATTTTTGAAACCTAGACTCCCTCTAGGCGATTTTCGGAGAGCAATTTCTTTCCAACTTCATAAGTTAGTAACTTTAACATGTTTCATTCAATTTCCATTACTTTTTTCATGAATTCCATTATTAAATCTAAGATTCATATGGTAGAAATTGAGGTTTTAGGTAGAATTTAGGATTTGTTTAAAATTGAAATTTAGACATGAAATCGAGGTCGGATTCCGAAACAAATTACATATTTGGACTCGGGAATGAATGGGTAATTGGGATTTGGTCTTAATTTCGAATTTCGACCACATGGGCACGAGTTGACTTTTGTTGACTTTTCCAATTATGTTAAATATCGAACAGTTTTTCGTACGAGGGTAGTTTCTAAAGTTTGTTTTTACTTGTTTGAACAATAATTGACTAGATTCGGGTGGTTTGGAGGCTTGTTCTTAAAGAAACGATGTGTTGATTTGTTGATCTTGTTCCAAAAAGAGGTATATATCATGGGTAACCTCGATTTGAGGGAAATAGGGTATAATCAAGTTTATTGTTTACATGATCTATGTATAGGATGGCGTATATGCAAGGTAGCGAGTGTATATATGTTGTCATATGCAGGGTGTATTACTTTATTTTATGTCTTTGATTATACCATGTTATTAATTGTTAAGTGCTCGTACTTAATACACGTTTTACTTGATATATGTGTCATGTCCTTACGTGTTACATGTTCTAGCCTATTTCATACTTTTAGTTATTGTACGCCTTTAATTATTGCATGCGCTTACATGTTATTAGATAGATGTTTTTACGTGTCTCATCCCTTTACTTGCCTTATTGCCTTTACTTGTTTTCTATTTCACTCTACTATGTTATATCAGATTGCCTTAGAGAATTATGCATTTTAGTTCCTTTTCTCTTGTTATGTTGCCAGATTTGCTGTATTTGGTTGTTATTGATATATTGGATCGAGTCACATGCCACAACAGTATTATTATATATATTGGATCGGGTTGCATGCCGCAGCAATATTGTTTTGTATATATTTGATCGGGTTGTGCATCGCAACAAAATTGATATTTATATTTGGGATCAGGTTTCATGCCACAACGAAAAGGATGTTATGTAATTGTTCTTAGTTTTTATGCACCAGTACTGTGTTGTGTTATGAGGTTGTGACGTGATGTTATTTTGGGACCCTCCGTAATCTACTTCTTTCTTTCATTCGTTATGTAGTTATCTATTTTCTCTATACTATTATTGCTTCTCCAATTGTTACTCCCACAGGTTTACAATGAATGTTTTATCATAGCCTTGCCACTACTTTGTCGAGGTTAAGCTCGTTACTACTAAGTACATGGGCTCGGTTATACTCATACTATACATCTGCACTTATTGTGCATATCCCGGTGTTGGTCCCAACATTGTTTAGAAGTGATTGCTCGGACCTGTTTCAGGATACTTGAGTTAGTACTGCTTGGCATTCTCAGAACCTGGAGTCCCCTTCCTATCTTTATCTACTATTTATTGTACTAGATAGTTTATATCTTCCATTTCAGATTTGTATTTAGTATTAATAGTGGCTCATGTACTTGTAACACCAGATATTGGGAATAGTCTTAGATAACGATGGTATTGAATTATATATATATATATATATATATATAT
>AWOL01S0009202.1:56962-90459 GCA_000715115.1 Nicotiana otophora | reverse complement strand
ATCACTCTTATTTCTTATTATTGTGTTTTTAACCATTAAACTATTACATTATTTTGCTAATGTTGGCTTGCCTAGCAAGCAGATGTTAGGCGCCATCACGACCCCATGATTGGGATTTTGGGTCGTGACCAATTCTTTGGTACCCATCTGGTGGTACTTTTGACTTGGTGTGACATGAAGATTCTGAATATTGTAATGACCCGACTGGTCATTTTGCGAAATTGCATTCTATTCGGTGGTTTGAAGTCTTGAGTTGCTTCATATGATATATTATGACTTGCATGTATGGTAGGTTTTGTTTTTTGAGTGGTTCGGGATTGGTTTGGAAAAATGATTCTCAACTAAGAAGCTTTAAGTTGGAAGAGTTGACCAAGTTTGACTATTGTATATTAAACCTCGGATCGGGATTTTGATGGTTCCGTTAGGTCCAGATGGTGATTTTGGATTTGAGCGTATGCCCAGATTTGCATTTGGATATTTCTAGAAGATTTTGGCTCTATTTGGCGAATGCCGACAATTTCAAGGTTTGGAAAGGTCATAGGTTTGACCTGGAGTTGACTTTGATGTTATTGGGTTTGGATTATTATTCCTATAGTTGGAATAGGTTTGTTATGTCATTTCGAACTTGTGTGCAAAATTTGAGGTGATTCCGAGTTGTGTAGACGTGTTTGGCGTAAGTTTTGAATTTGGAAATTTGAAATAGTTTATTAATCTTGAATTGAGGTACGATTCGTGATTTTAATATTTTGTTTGTAGTTTGAGGCCACGAGTAGGTCCATGTTATATTTTGGGACTTGTTGGTATGTTCACACGGAGTCTCGAGGGGCTCGCATGAGTTTCAGACCATTTTCTTTCATGTTTGATTGCTGGGTTTTCTCTGTTTTCTGGAGCGCAGTGTGTACAACACAATCACATGAAGAGTGTTGCAATCGCGCAGTGTTCTGGGAGTCGGCTGGATGTTTATGCATCGTGTTTGCGATGGGTGGATCGTGACGCGGAGTGCAATGATTGTTGTTCTTCGCATTCGCGTAGAGTGTATCGTGTTTGCGAGGTGTTGGGTGTCAGAGGTCAGCTAAGGTCGCGTCCGCGACTATTCACCCGCATTTGCAGAGATCGCGTGCATCAGGCCACGTTCACGAAGCATTTCCTGGGGCAACTTTTCTTTTGTGCATCACGATCACGAAGGTACAACCACGATGGCATAGGGTACTATTTGGCAATGCATATAAGTTGTTAATTTCGGACTCTCAGCTTATTTTATTATATTTTGAGATTGGGACCTCAGATTTGGGTGATTGTTGAGGCGATTGTCTCCACTTGGATCGGGGTAAGTGTTCTTGAATCAGTTTTAATTATTATTCATGATTCTATCTTTATTTTGACATTTGATGGGTGAATCTAAAAGAGAAATTGAGGGGTTTTGCCAAAACTTTTTGAAAGTGAATAATTGGGTTTTGAACATCGATTTGGAGTTGGATTTGGATGAAACTAGTATGGTTAGACTCATATTCGAATGGATTATCGGAATTCGGGGGGTTTCTTCAAGTTTCGAGGTTTGGGCTCGAGTTGAATTTTTGGTTGATCTTGAGTATTAAATAAAAATTTGACCTTTATTGTTTCGGCTTGATTTCTATGGCATTATTTGATATTTTTAAGTTTCTGATGGCTAGTTTCGAGCCGTTCGTAGGTCGATTTGTATGGGTGCGCTTCTAGAGTATTGATTTGGCTTGCTTAAGGTACTTATCTTACCAAAACTTGGCTGAGGCACCAGTTGCTTGAGTTATTTGCGATAGCTATGTGCTATGGGTGGTGCACATGTTAGGGATTGAGCCCATGTGCGTGCACCGGGGTATTATTCATGCACGGGGGTAGTTCTTAGGCTACGATATGCCTTGAATTGATTGATAAGATTCATGTTGTGATGTTTCTTATATTTATGCCCCTTTTGTGAGCTATAACCATTTTTGAGGTTACATAGAGGTTAATCTTCTGATTGAACCTGATTATTGCTACTTTCGTGATCTAATGGCCTGATTTGAGTTATGGCAGCACACTTTGCACATCCATACACCTCAGCATGTTACTTATACCAGTCCATGAGTATAAAATTTGACATTATTTATCACGTACATGTATTCTTGTATATCTTCTTTCTGTGTGACATGGATTGGACTGGTAGCATGTGACCACGCCTTGCGGATTGTGATTATTAGCATGTGACTATGCCATGCGGATTGTGATTATTAGCACGTGACCACGCCGTGCGGAGTTTGATTATTAGTATGTGACCATGTCGTGCGGATTGTGACTATGAGCACTTGACCACGCCATGCCGATTGTGATTTTTGGCACGTGAACATGCCGTGCGGATCTGAGATATTGTTGTTATTGGCACGTGAGTTGTTCGTGCAGCACGTTATCCGTGTAGCACATGAGTTGTCCGGGTGGTTGATATACTATTGGCACATGAGTTGTCCGTTTAACACGTGAGTTGTCTGTGCAGTGCATGGATACAGATCCATACCCCTAAGGTTACCATCTCATGTTTCTCTCTTGATGGTGCACACGCAGTATGAGGAACGTTTATCAGTCGTTTGGTTTGGTTATGGTATTTCTGATGAAAACTGGGAAGTGTTTGCTTTTGTTATTGCATTATTCTCTACTTGCAATTTCCTTGGATGTATATGTGATTTTACTACATCTTTTCTCCATTTGCTCGTTCCGGAGTGTATACATGTTGTTACGCATATCTTCATTATATGCCACCTTACTTGATGATTTAACAACTTTGGACACATATCTCCTCTATATGCTAGGTTGTTTACTGGAAAAGAGCATTTTACATTATTCTTGGGCATTGAGGAGTCATTATTTATGGTTTATGACTTGATAAAAGTTTTGTTGTTTACTTGTGAGATATATAAATTGAACAAGTTATCTGGTGAGTATGATTAATAATTTTTTCCACTATTACCTCGCCGATCTTAGTTATGATACTTGCTGAGTACATGGGGTCGGTTATACTCATACTACACTTCTGCACCTTGCGTGCAGATCTTAGAGTTGATGCTGATGTGGATGACGGGAGCTGGCATTGAAGATGTACCTGCTTTTCAGATATAGCTAGCACTTGTCCTTGGGTAGTTTTACATTTGTAATTTGTTTATGTATACTCCAAACATATGTTATATTTATTTCATACCAGCTTTGTAAATAAATATCTTATTGGGTCATGACTTTTACTACCAACCCTTTGGTTATTGTATAGAATTTAGGTAATTCAGTTATTGATTACTTGTTATTTATGTTTGAATTGTGTAATTTATATTTGGCTTACCTAGCGGGTTGGGTTAGGTGCCATCACGACTAGGTGGATTTTGGGTCGTGAAAGTTGGTATCAGAGCTCTAGGTTCATAGGTTCTACGAGTCATGAGCAAGTGTCTAGTAAAGTCTTGCAGATCGGTATGATGACGTCCATATCTATTTTCAAGAGGCTAAGGGGCATCTAGGAAACTTTCCATCTTTCTTTCATATTGTGCGGCTTCTATTCAACTTGAAGCGTATATCCTTGATTTCCTTCCATCCACCCGTATGTTGTGTTGAGTACTCAGTATTAGTTGTACATCAATAGCCTGTGATCTCATAGATAAGGTGCAAGATATGTTTTCTGTGTTGTGAAGTTAGGTCAGTCTGGAGAACCTGAGGCCAGGTTCAAACCGCAGCTGTGGCTCGGTGGTTTTCGTTGTGTGAGTATGTGCTTTTGGACTTATATGTATGGTAGTGTCCCTAGGAGTGGGTTGATGGCTTAGTGAGTGGTCGGATCACTATATGATGAGTATTATGTGATTTCATGGTTTGAGATGTGATGAGAAGAATTGGCTTGGGGCGTAAAGGACTATGGATGCTTAATTTCTGCCTTGATGTTTTGTACAGTCTTGAATTATGAGTGTGTTAGGGATCTCTTAGTTGCACATTTATGGGATGATATATTCTTATGTCTTGTTGACGAGTTTAGACTCGGGAGGATTTAGCTATTGCATAGTGGTTATGACCATGATAGGGCATAGAGAGATTCAAGTTTGAGGTTAAGTAGGTGGGTTATCTCCTACAGGGTGGTCTACCCATGTGTGATACTTATGATGTTTTTATGGAGAATTTTCTTTCTACCGGTGGGTTATATGTGTTACAATTTGAGGTTGGATCACTTGAAGAAGTTCACACGACTGTCACGAGGGTGAATATGCACTTGTCAGAAGATTAGAGGTATTTTATGACTGGTGCTACATGATTGTATGAAGGATTTAGTTGAATTACAGAGCGAGAACATGGAAGTGGTAATGGGAGAATGATGTGGTTATTGAATGTTGCGTTCTATGGCTTCGAGCCAAGTGGGGGAGTTTGCTATAGACAAATAGATTATGTGGCCATGTGTTATATTAGTTTTGGATTGAGGTGTACTTATGGATCAGTTAAGACCTGAAGGGAGCTGACATCGAGGTTAGTGCGAGAAAGGAAAATGCCGGATGCATGATGTATTATATTTCATGGGCATATGGGAATCTTTGAATGGTTCAGGTTTATTATTCGTGGTGGATATAGTTTGTAAGGTGAAGGAATTTACTCGGTTGCTTAAAGGTGGGGTTACTTCTTTAGGTGTTTGTGTGCTAATGGAGCACAAGTCGTTCGGCTCGTATTGGCAGTGCATTAGAGATTTGATCAGGGTGGATGACCCTCTAGAAGGTTCTAATAAGTTCAAGATTCATATGTGGTATTTGAGGGTTCCCCAGATTTGTATAGGTCTAAGATCTGAGATTTGCAGTGGGTAGTGTCGAGACTTGCGGTATATATGTAACATTAGTGATTCTTCATTTCAGCATTAGAGATGTTAAATAAATATCTTCAGATTCATAAAAGGTTTCTTTATAGTGGATATCTCAGTTGCAGTACTATTGGGTGCTTAAGAGGGAATACAATAGTTTATGCGCATTAAGACAATGTGGTTTTATGCTAGGACCTCTTGTAGTGAGCTTTGGTTAGGGATCGTAATGTATTGGTAAGGAGAAGTGTTAACTTGAAGGCAAGTCGAGAGGAACTCGAAGAAATAGGTTAGCTTAGTAGTTGTTTCGATCAGCATAGTAATAGAAAGGATTGGTTCTTTTGGTTCTTTAGGGGTGGCGAGGCTTTATGGGTGTTTTGTGGCTATGCTCTTAGGTTTGCCGATCTGCATGACCTAGTTGAGTTAGAGGGATTCAGTTCTGATGGCTAGGTTATGTGCGAATGGGTTTTGAAGAGTTCTTGATGGTTTCGACCACGACTTGGGACGGATGTTTTCCACAGGCATGGGGAACTTGTTGCATGTTGTGATTTTTGCCTTGATGGGGTCTAGTGGAAGGTTCCTGGTTGATGGGATATCTATCCTACTGTCACGCCCCAAAACCGAGGAGTGCGACCGGCGCTCAACCGAGTGAACCCGATCGAGCAAGCCTGTTAGATTTCCTTCTACCTAAACTCATCCACGAATGAAGATCATACATATTTTCTTTAATTAGACAAAAACGGGATCATGGTCTACAATATCAACTCATTACCAATAGTTTGCATCATTTTTAAAGTCTCTAATGGGACAAGCAATACAACCATAACATAACATAGTTTGTCTTTTCCAGCACCAATACACAACCCGCATTATGTCTACGGAGCCTCTATATATAAAGAAGAGTACAATGATAATACCGGTAATAAGGCCCGGCTATACCTCAAACAGAATACACAAAGAACAAAAGATACATGACCCCAGGATGAACTGGGGCTCACCAAGTCAGCTAGGAAGAAGGTGTACTTCTATCACCGATCAATACCTCCTGCTGTGGAACCACCTGCATCCATTTACAAATGCAGCGCCCTCGGCAAAAGGGGTGTTAGTACCGTCGAATAGTACTAGTATGAAAACCAAACACCAATTTAAGAATTTAGAAATACAATATGAATATGATGAATCAGGGCGATAATAGAATGATATAGCTAACCGTTTAAACTAGAGCAAGCTTATTAAGAGCTATCAATAACATTTATAGGATTTAAAATGATGTCCTCTAAAACCATCTTCACACAAAGCGACCCCGCCGCCTCACCCGATGTATGCAGGTGGAGGTGTAAGTACAATACCACAACTCTACTCAAGCGGCCCCTCCGCCTTACCCCAATGTATGCGGGTGGACGTATAACCACAGTACCAAGAACCTACACAAAGCAGATATGCCGCCTCACTCCAATGTATGCGGGTGGAAATGCATCAATGATACCAATACCAACACAAAGCGGCTATAACGCCTCACCCCAATATACATATATGGGTGATGGTGCCACAACAATACCAATACTATACACAAAGCGGTCGTACCGCCTCACCCCAATGTAAGCGGGTAGAGATGCAGTCCCACAATACCATAATTCCTACACAAAGCGGTCATGTCGCCTCACCCCAATATATGTGGGTGGAGGTGTATCACAATCACAATCTCTACACATCTTAGCATAATAACCTTCACATAAATCACGACTTGAAATTATAAAATGTGGATACACAATCCATAGTTTGGAACACATCCTCAATTTATAATGCACTATGATAAGAGAATTTGAAACACGAATTGAGCATATATCTTTATCACAAAACTTATCGGAATACTCGATCTGTAATCAACATCTTTGAACTTACAAGGATAATGGGAATTCCAATTCTTAAAGAAGAGTTAGCCAACATACCTCACTTGAGCTTCCTTACACTCTTAATCTTCCAGAATTCTTAGCAACTTCAATCTATTTTAGAAATATAACAAGTTCAACCAAAATTAGGAAGATGATCACAGTTCTAGCTCATTTGAGCATTTTATCAAACATTAGGTGTGCATAAGGTTTCAAGGTCCTTTTATGGAGAATTCCATCATCCCACAACCTAATCTTTACCATGCCTAGTTCAACAATCTTCCTACACACCTTGATATCACATGCATGTAAAATAAACAACTCTCATGCCCAAAAATTATCTTGCTAATTAACCATTTTCAGATAATTTCGAAATTAGGGGTTAGGGTGTAGAAACTTACCTCTAGGATGAAGAACACCTTCTCACTCTAGGGCACTCCCTCTCACTCTAAAATATCAGATTATAGCTCACAAATAGCCCAAAGAATGTATTTAACGAAATAGGGTCGGGTTTTAAAAATCAAAAACTAAAGCACCGGAACAAGTTCTGCGATGGCAAAATCAATATGCGGTCCGCATATCAGTCGCATAATTGCTGACCAAAACGACCAAATATCTGCCTGTGTTTGCGGTCACTATGCGGTCCGCATAACTGTTCTGCGGTCGCATAATGAACTGTAGAACAGTTATGCGGTCGCATAGTCGACCGCATAATTGCATCCAAGCTGACGCTCTTCTGCTCACTTCTACATCCATTATGCGGCCCGCAGAGTGATTCTGCGGTCGCATAATGGACCGCAAAAACGCATTTTTCCGCCAAAAAGTTTCCTTTATTTCTATAATACTCAACACGTAAAACTAATTCGACACCACGAAATATTATTTTCTTATGCAAAATTTTATGGGACCTTACATTCTTCCCCACTTAGGATCATTCATCCTTGAATGAGAGTAAAAATCTCTTATTAGCATCTTATGCAACTCAGTTTTCATACCACACACTAGAAGCCCCAAATTTGACTAACTCCCTAAATTTCCAAAACTTTCACTAGAGTTTCCTTTGTAACTAGGTCTATCCACCTGTCAGAGTGCCCAGAAACACATCCTAACAACATATACATAATCCAATGACGTAACATAATACAAAACAACACCAACTGTGGCCTCATAGGTAATATATTTCTAGAAAGGAACACCCTTAATGCCAATTGTTCAAATGATACAAAATTCATAGAAAGTAAGTCTTATAATTTTCCTAGATCACAACTTTATAAATACATGGCCATTCAAACAAATAAGGATAATTATTCTTCATTTCTTCCTCGGCTTCCCAAGTAGCCTCTTCAACCTGTTGGTTTCGCCATAGCAATTTCACGGATGCAATTTCTTTGTTTCTCAACTTTCGGACTTGCCGATCAATAATAGAAACTGGAATCTCTTCATAAGTCAATTCTTCATTTACCTCAATAGTCTCAACCGGAACAATGACTGTCAGGTCTCTAACTACTTTCTTCAACATAGACACATGAAACACCGGGTGTAGTAATGACATCTCAGGTGGTAGCTCAACCTTGTACGCCACCTCACCCATCCTCTGAATGATTTTGTACGGTCCGACATACCTCGGACTCAATTTCCCTTTCTTACTAAATCGTATTACCCCTTTCATGGGAGAAACTTTCAAGAATATCCAATCATCTTCTTTGAACTCCAAATCCCTACGACGAACATCCGAATAGGATTTCTGACGACTCTGAGCCGTCTTCAACTGCTCCTTAATGATTTTAACTTTTTCCATGGCCTGATGCACGAGGTCTGGCCCTAGCAACTCTGCCTCCCCAATTTCGAACCACCCAATGGGAGATCTATATCTCCTACCATATAATGCCTCAAACGGTGCCATTTGAATGCTAGCATGATAGCTATTGTTGTATACAAATTCTATGAGTGGTAAATGATTATTCCAGCTACCTTGGAAGTCTAGAACACAAGCCCGCAACATATCCTTAAGCGTCTGAATAGTCCGCTCTGCCTGCCCGTTAGTCTGCGAGTGAAAGACTGTACTAAGCTTCACCTGAGTAACTAAACCTTGTTGAAATTTCTTCCAAAACTTAGTAGTGAATTGTGCCCCCCGATCATAAATGATAGAAATTGGTGTGCCATGCAACTTGACTATTTCTTTGATATACAATTGAGCATACTGGTCCACCATATCGGTAGTCTTAACTGGCAAAAAGTGTGCTGATTTCGTGAGTCGATCCACAATCACCCAAATCGAGTCAAACTTATGAGGAGTACGGGGTAATCCTACAACAGAGTCCATATTAATCATTTTCCACTTTCACATTGGAATTTCTATGTTCTGTGCCAACCCACCAGGCCTTTGGTGTTCGGCCTTCACTTGCTGACAATTCGCACATATTGCCACAAAGTCCGCCACATTCCTCTTCATATCATTTCACCAATAGACTTCCTTAAGACCATGATACATTTTTGTAGAACCTGGGTGCACAGAATACCTAGAAGTGTGAGCTGCAATCATAATTCTTTCACGGAGACCATCCACGTTTGAAACATATAGTCGCCCTTGGTACCTTAGTGTACCATTATCCATGCCAAGAGAAAAGGACATGGTCTTATGTTTATGAATCCCCTCTTTCAATTGCACCAACAATGGATCGTTGTATTGCTTCTCTTTGACTTCCACAACAAGCGATGATTAAGCCCTATTTTGCACAATTACCCCTCCTTCACTAGAGTCCGCAAGAAGAACTCCCAAACTAGCCAATCGGTGAACTTATTTGGCCAATGACCATTGATATGCCTCCAAGTGAGCCAAACTACACATGGATTTCCGGCTAAGAGCATCTGCCACAACATTGGCCTTTCCCGGATGATATAGAATATCAATGTCGTAGTCCTTGAGTAACTCAAGCCATCTTCTCTGCCTCAGATTCAATTCCTTCTGCTTAAAAATATATTGAAGGCTCTTATGGTTCGTGAATATATCCGCATGGACCCCAAATAAATAATGACGCCAAATTTTCAATGCAAATACCACTGCCGCAAGTAAATCATGTGTTGGATAGTTCTTTTCATGATTCTTGAGTTACCTAGAAGCATATGCTATAACCTATCTATGTTGTATTAATACACATCCAAGCCCGATTCTTAAAGCATCACAATATACCACAAATCCATCTATACCTTCTAGTAGAGTCAACACCGGTGCCGTAGTCAATCTTGCTTTCAATTCTAGGAAACTCTTTTCACAAGCATCTAACCATTGGAACTTAATTACCTTCTGCATCAATTTAGTCAATGTAGAGGCAACATTAGAACCCCCCCCCCACAAGCTTTCTATAATATCCAGCTAAGCCTAAGAAACTGCGAATCTCTGTTGGAGTTGTAGGCCTTGGCCAATTATTCATAGCTGAAAGTTTCTGAGGATTAACCTTAATTCCCTCACCGGAGACTACACCGATTCAAGCCAAAATTCACACTTTGAAAACTTTGCATATAACTGGTGTTGATGTAGGGTTTGCAAAACTACCCTAAGATAATCAGCATGGTTTTCTCGGCTTCGTGAATATACAAGAATATCGTCAATAAACACTATCACAAAAGAGTCAAGGAATGGCTTAAAACCTCGATTCATAAGATCCATGAAGGCTGCTGGGGCATTTGTTAGCCCAAAAGACATCACTAGAAACTCAAAATGCCCATACCGGGTCCTAACATCTGTTTTTGAAATATCCCGCTCCCTGATCTTCAATTGCTGATACCCGGATCTTAAATCAATCTTGGAGAAGTACCTGTCACCTTGCAATTGATCAAACAAGTCATCTATCCCTGGCAGTGGTATTATTCTTGATTGTGACCTTATTAATCTGCCGATAATCAATACACATTCTCAGCGACCCATCTTTCTTTCTTACAAAAAGAACCGGTGTGCCCCAAGGCGACACACTTGGCAGGATGAAACCCTTTTCTAACAAATCTCTCAATTGTTCCATCAGCTCCCTCAATTCTGCCGGTGCTATTCTGTAGGGTGGAATAGATATAAGATGCGTGTTTGGCATCACATCAACCCCCAAAACAATCTCTCTGTCTGGTGGGATCCCAGGGACTTCATCTAAAAAGACTCCAGGAAATTCATTCACAACAGGCACAGACTCAAGTGTAGGTGCCTCAGCATCGGTGTCCGTAACTCGGACCAAATGGTAAATATACCCCTTGTTGATCATTTTCGTGGCCTTAAGGTAAGAAACAAATCTACCCTTCAGCACTACATCATCACCCTTCCACTCAATAATTGGCTCATTTGGAAATGCGAACCTAACAGTTCTAGTTCGACAATCAAGCTTGGTAAAACATGAATAAAGCCATTCCATCCCCATTATCACATCAAAATCGACCATTCTTAATTCAATAGGATCGGCCACGGTGTCCCGACCACGCAATGTGACAACATAATCCCCTATAAACCCGCGCGGCCAAAATAGACTCACCAATCGGAGTAGATACAGAGAACAACTCATGAAGCTGTTCTGGTTCTATCCCAAATTCCATAGCAACATAAAGAGTGACATATGACAAAGTGGAACCGGGATCAATAAGAGCATATACATCATGGGATTGGACAGACAATATACCTGTGACAACATCTGGAGAAGACTCTGATTCCCGACGCCTCCGCATAGCATAAAATCTGCCGGGTCCTCCCGAATTTTATGCACCACCCCTAGCTGTACCACGCCCTGCGGGTGCTTGGGTGCCTTGAGCTGGAGGTGCTATAGATGTAGTAGCCGCAGAATTAGTTGGTCGTGCCGCACCTCTGCCCATAATTCGGCGGGACGAGCGGCAATCTATCTGAATGTGACCCCTAACACCACACTCATAGCATACTGGTAGGTCTATGAAGCAGGACCCAAAGTGCATCCTCCCACACATAGGGCATGGAAACCTCCACTGCTAAAACCTTTTGTCGGGCCGACCCTGCTAGTAGGGTCCCCTGTTTCCCTGACTCGGTCCAGATGACTGTGCACCCATCGAAGACTGGCCGAATGATTGGGATGGTCCTGATGACCCTCCCATGAATGCTGACCTACCACTACCACCACCGAAAGAACCACCAAAGTTTCCCATGGACCGAGCTTTCCTGCTACTCTGAAGCTCCATTCTATTCTTTAATTTGTGGATCTCTGTAGCTTGAGCAAATGCCATCATCTTACCATAGTTCATATCAGAGTTTTAGGCAGTTGTAGAGGCCTCATTGATAACCAAGGGGCTAAGGCCCTGAACAAACCGACGCACTCTAGCCTCCATAGTGGGCAACATGTGAATAGCATACTTGGACAGGCGCGCAAACTCCATATTGTGCTCCCACACATTCATACTACCCTGCTTCAGGCTATCAAACTCCGCGGCACGGGCTGCCTTAGTTTCGACAGGCAAGAAATGATCCATAAAGGCATCTGTGAACTCACCCCACCTCGCCGGAGGGCTTCCTTTCTCACGGGATTCCTCCCACAACTCAAACCAAGAATAGGCCACCCCTTTCAAGCGGTATGAGGCCAACTCTACTCCCTCCGTCTCTGTAGCATGCATAACTCGAAGAGTCTTGTGCATCTCATCAATGAAGTCTTGGGGGTCCTCCTCAGGATCAGTACCCGTAAACACTGGAGGATCTAATTGAAGAAACTTGTTCACCCTGGAACTAGCAGATTCCCCTGGATGACTGGAAGAAGTTGGCCCAAAACTCGATCTCTAGGCCTGAGAAGCCACTATCTGTGTCAACATTTATATGGATCCCCTAAGATCAACATTAGACGCACCAGAATCGGAAGATGGAGCTGGAGGCAGAACTGGTATATCAGTTGGAGGAACCGTTGCACCTTCTATAGGTGTTGGGACAGGTGCGGTCTGATCAGTTTTAGTAGAGTCAGGTAGTGTAGTAACTGGAGGAATAATCTCACTCCTCGGGTGCTCACTCGCATCATCAAACATAGGATCAACTGCAACTCCTGGGGTGACATTGGCTCTTTTGCCAGTTCTTGCCTTCTTCGTAGGTGCCATGTACTGAAAATTAGACCAACTCAGGAGTTAAATGAGGAACAATCTTACAACCAGCTTTATCGCATGATCAAGAACATAAAAAAAGAGTATTATTCCTAAATTCCCATATAGCATCCTAATTATAGATGTGGTTGACAACACACCGATAATATGGACTCTACTAGACACGGCTCCGAGATATCCTAGGATAATTTAAAAACTTGTGCTCTGATACCAAGTTATTCACGCCCCAAAATCGAGGAGCACGACCGACGCTCAACAGAGTGAACCCGACCGAGAAAGATTGTTAGATTTTCTTCTACCCAAACTCATCCACGAATGAAGATAATAAATATTTTCTTTAATTAGACAAAAACGTGATCATGGTCTATAATACCAACTCATTACCAATAGTTTGCATCATTTTTAAAGTCTCAAATAGGACAAGTAATACAACCACAATATAACATAGTTTGTCTTTTCCAGAACCAATACACAACCCACACTATGTCTACAGAGCCTCTATAGATAAAGAAGAGTACAATGATAATGCCGGCAACAAGGCCCCGGCTATACCTCAAACAGAATACACAAAGAACAAAAGATACATGACCCCGGGATGAAGTGGGGCTCACCAAGTCAGCTGGGAAGAAGGTGTACTGCTATCAATAATCAATACCTCATGCTGTGGAACCACCTGCATCCATTTAAAGATGCATCACCTCCGACAAAAGGGACGTTAGTACCGTCGAATAATACTAGTATGAAAACCAAACACCAATTTAAGAATTTAGAAATACAATATGAATATGATGGATCAGGGCGACAATAGAATGATATAGCTAACCATTTAAACCAGAGCAAGCTTTTAAGAGCTATCAATAACATTTATAGGATTTAAAATGAGATCCTCTATAACCATCTTCACACAAAGGGGCCCCGTCGCCTCACCCGATGTATGCAGGTGGAGGTGTAAGTACAATATCACAACTCTACTCAAGCTGCCCCGCTGCCTCACCTCAATGTATGCGGGTGGATGTATAACCACAGTACCAAGAACCTACACAAAGAGGCTATGCCAGCTCACCCCAATGTATGCGAGTGGAAATGCATCAACGATGCCAATACCAACACAAAGCGGCTATGACGCCTCACCCCAATATATATATGTGGGTGATGGTGCCACAACTATACCAATACTATACACAAAGCGGTCGTACCACCTCACCCCAATGTAAGCGGGTGGAGGTGCAGTCCCACAATACCATAATTCCTATACAAAGCGGTCATGTAGCCTCACCCCAATATATGCGGGTAGAGGTGTATCACAATCACAATCTCTACATATCTTGGCATAATAACCTTCACATAAATCACGACTTGAAATTATAACATGTGGATACACAATCCATAGTTTGGAACAAATCCTCAATTTATAATGCAATATGATAGGATCATTTGAAACATGAATTGAGCATATATCTTTATCACAAAACTTATCGAGTACTCGATTTGTAATCAACATCTTGGAACTTACAAGGATAATGGGAATTCCAATTCTTAAAGAAGAGTTTAGCCAACATACCTCACTTGAGCTTCCTTACACTCTAAAACTTTCGGAATTCTTAGCAACTTTAATCTATTTTAGAAATATAACAAGTTGAACCAAAATTAGGAAGATGATCACGGTTCTAGCTCATTTGAGCATTTTATCAAACACTAGGTGTGCATAAGGTTTCAAGGTCCTTTTATGGAGAATTCCATCATCCCACAACCCAAGCTTTACCATGCCTAGTTCAACAATCTTCCTACACCCCTTGATATCACATGCATGTAAAATAAACAACTCTCATACCCAAAAATTATTGCTAATTACCCATTTTTAGATAATTTTGAAATTAGGGGTTAGGGTGTAGAATCTTATCTCTAGGATGAAGACCTAGTGAGTATCCCTTCTTAATCTTCCAAACCTTGAGCAAGAATTGAAGAACAATTATTGATGAATACCTTCTCACTCTAAAATATAAGATTATAGCTCAAAAATGGCCCAAAGAGTGTATTTAATGAAATAGGGCCGGGTTTTAAAAACCCAAAAATGAAGCCCCGTAACAGGTTCTGCGATCGCATAATCAATATGCGGACCGCATATCAGTCGCATAATTGCTGATCAAAACGACCAAAAATCTGTCTGTGTTTGCGGTCCGCATAACTGTTCTGCGGTCGCATAATGAACAACAGAACAGTTATGCGGCCGCATAGTCGACCGCATAATTACATCCAAGCTGACTCTCTTCTTCCTCAAAATGGCCGCTCGCAGAGTGATTCTGCGGTCGCATAATGGACCGCAAAAACGCGTTTTTCCGCCAAAAAGTTTCCTTTATTTCTATAATACTCAACACGTAAAACTAATTCGGCACCACGAAATATTATTTTCTTTTGCAAAATTTTATGGGACCTTAAATTCTTCCCCACTTAGGATCATTCGTCCTTGAATGAGAGTAAAAATCTCTTATTAGCATCTTATGCAACTCAGTTTTCATACCACACACCAGAAGCCCCAAATTTGACTAACTCCCTAAATTTCCAAATATTTCACCAGAGTTTCCTTTGTAACTAGGCCTATCCACCTGTCAGAGTGCCCAGAAACACATCCTAACAACACATACATAATCCAATGAAGTAACATAATACAAAACAACACCAACTGTGGCCTCATAAGTAATATATTTCCAGAAAGGAACACCCTTAACGCCAATTGTTCAAATGATACAAAATTCATAGAAAGTAAGTCTTATAATTTTCCTAGATCACAACTTTATAAATATATGGCCATTCAAACAAATAAGGATAATTATTCTTCATTTCTTCCTCGGCTTCCCAAGTAGCCTCTTCAACCTGTTGGTTTCGCCATAGCAATTTCACGGATGCAATTTCTTTGTTTCTCAACTTTCGGACTTGCCGATCAATAATAGAAACTGGAATCTCTTCATAAGTCAATTCTTCATTTACCTCAATAGTCTCAACCGGAACAATGACTGTCAGGTCTCTAACTACTTTCTTCAACATAGATACATGCAACACTGGGTGTAGTAATGACATCTCAGGTGGTAGCTCAACCTTGTACGCCACCTCACCCATCCTCTGAATGATTTTGTACGGTCCGATATACCTCGGACTCAATTTCCCTTTCTATTTAAATCATATTACCCCTTTCATGGGAGAAACTTTCAAGAATACCCAATCATTTTCTTTGAACTCCAAATCCCTACGACGAACATCCGAATAGGATTTCTGACGATTCTGAGCCGTCTTCAACTGCTCCTTAATGATTTTAACTTTTTTCATGGCCTGATGCACGAGGTATGGCCCTATCAACTCTGCCTCCCCAATTTCGAACCACCCAATAGGAGATCTACATCTCCTACCATATAAAGCTTCAAACGGTGCCATTTGAATGCTAGCGTGATAACTATTGTTGTATGCAAATTCTATGAGTGGTAAATAATCATCCCAGCTACCTTTGAAGTCTAGAACACAAGCGCGCAACATATCCTTAAGCATCTGAATAGAACGTAAAATCAATTCGGCACCATGAAATATTATTTTCTTTTGCAAAATTTTACCGGGCCTTACACCTACTTGTGATTTAGAGTTGATAATGGGGTTCTCATATTTTCATAAGATGGCATGATAAATGTTATGCGTTATGTGGGATTGAGATTTGTATGTACAAGTTTGCGGTTCAGTTTCGAAGGGAAAGACATGAGTTCGAGATGACATGGACTATATTAGACATTTAGAAGAATACTGCACTATCGGGTATCACCTAAGAAGGGTGTGCATTTCCGAAGGCGCATGTTGTTTTGACTTGTGGATGCTTGATTGGTATTACAGTAATCGCCTAGTTGATGATTGCTGATGTTTAGATTTTGCTATGTGATGCGGAAGATACATGGGGGTGTTTCTCGTAAGTTAATTATGCATGAGGGATGTGTTGGTCATGTCAGTGATCGAGTAGAGATCGTATATGGAGGTTCTTGTATCCTCGGGGTTTTGAGGCTGAGAGATCTCAGAGGCAGATTATTCCTTGGTTGCAGACGGTGAAGGTATGTTAAGAGTTAGACAACTGATGGTATGTGTTACAGATTAGTTCTGTGAACTTTTTGGAAGGCTATTTATCTATTTTAGGATGATCATAATTAATTTTGGGGACCATTGGCAGGCCTAATGAGAATGTGTGCTCTATGTCAAATCGGGTGGATTTACTCTGCACAACTAGTGTTGAATGGTGTGACATCGGTTAGGGTGGATCATATTCGTGTTATACTATATTCCATGTGTTACTCTTCTATTCTATGACGAGTTGTGAAACTATTGACTATTTACACACTTGATGTAGTTCTGTTTGGACCTTGTGTCGAAACTCGAGTGAGATGGCTCTTGGGGTGTTAAATGGTTGGTTGCGCCTTGGTTAGGGTCTTGCTGTCTGGAGTATATTGTGCTATTTATTTCTCCATGATTATGGTCATTCTCTTCACGTGCTTGCTATCGATATACATGTGTTGGTGAGTATGATAATTTGGCAATACGTAATCTATATATACCGGTATGTTTGGATCGGATTACGCGTCGCAGTGGAGTTATGTTGGGTTATGATCCTTTGTGCTTATTTCATGTGTTTTGTTTCTCGTATGTGAGATGGGTTCATATCATTGTGCTTTGTGTTCGTATATGTTGAGCTTGCAAGATAGTTCTCTCATTTGGTTCTCCTTTCATCATTGGTTACGTTTGAGTTGTTACTTGTCAAGTGCACAGATTGCCTCGTATGTAGTTTTGGGTATAATTGGTATGGTTTGTTGGTCGAGTGGCTTGCACTATGTGAAATGAGATTCTTGGACCTGAAATTAGAAGTCAGCTTAGAATTTGGCAATGGTTCTTATCGAGCCAGTGAACTCCACGACTTACTAATCTACTGAGTGGATATGGGTTCCTACGTGTTTCTTTCATCATTACTAGTGTACAAAGGTTTGGAACAAGGTTATTTGATATGAGGTATGCCGTCGGTACCAGATTTGTTGTTGAGCAGCTATTATGTTATTATGGGTATCTGAGTTATGTGGCATATCATGTGATTATATCTTAGGTTATGGTTATGTCTTGATACAACTTGTTTAGACTTATACAACATATAGATGTGAGAATTGGGTCTCATGATAAATTTCGGATGTTTAAGTGGGGAGAATATAATGACCCGACCAGTCATTTTGAGCATTTGCATTCCGTTCGGTGATTTGAAATCTTGAGTAGCTTCATATGATGTAATAACTTGTGTGTATGGTCAGTTTTGATTTTCGAGTGATTCGGGATTGGTTTGGAAGAATGATTCTCAACTAGGAAGCTTTAAGTTGGAAGAGTTGACTAAGTTTGACTTTTATGTATTTGACCTTGGATCGGAGTTTTGATGGTTCCGTTAGGTACGGATGATGATTTGGGACTTGGGCTTATGCCATGATTTGCATTTGGATGTTTCTAGAAGGTTTTGGCTCTATTTGGCGAAGTCGGCAATTGGAAGGTTTGGAAAGTTCATAGGTTTAACCGGAAGTTGAGTTCAATGTTATCGGGTTCGGATTTTTGTTTCGGGAGTTGGAATAGGTTCATTATGTCATTTTTAATGTGCAAAATTTGAGGTGATTTCGAGTTGTTTAGACGTGTTCGACGTAAGTTTGGAATTTGGAAATATAAAATAGTTACATTAAGCTTGAATTGAAGTGCGATTCGTGGTTTTGATGTTATTTTATGTGATTTCAAACCTTTATTAAGTCCATGTTATGTTTTGGGACTTCTTTGTATGTTCAGACGGGATCCCGAGGGGCTCGAGTGAGTTTCGAGTAGTTTCAGACCATTTTCTTTCATGTTTGATTACTGGGTTTTCTCTGTTTTCTGGTGTTGAGGGTGTACAATGTGATCGCGTGAAGAGTGTCGCGGTCGTACAGTGTTTTGGGAGCTGGCTGGAGGTTTATGCATCGTGTTTGCGACGGGTGGATCACGATCACGGAGTGCGAGGATTGTTATTCTTCGCGTTTGCTTATAGTGTATCGGTTTCATTATGTGTCGGGGGTCGAAGGTTAGCTGAGGTCACGTCTGCGACTGTTCATCCGCGTTCGCCGAGCTTGGGGCCAATTGGCCATCGCATTCGCATGCGTCAGGCCGGGTTCGCGAAACATTTCCTGGGGCAACGTTTCTTTTTGTGCATTGCGATCGCGTAAGGTACTACTGGGAAGTGCATATAAGGTGTTAATTTTCGACTTTGAGCTCATTTTATCATATTTTGAGATTGGGAGTTCGGATTTGGGCGATTCTTTAGGCGATTTTCTCCACTTGGATTGGGTTAAGTGTTCTTGACACAGTTTTGATTATTACTCATGATTCTATCTTTTGATTTTTTTATTTGTTGGGTGAATTCAATTTAGAAATTGGGGGCGGGGGTTGTCAAAAATTTTATAAAGTGAATAATTGGGTTTTGAACATCAATTCGGAGCCGGATTTGGATGAAACTATTATGGTTGGACTCGTGTTCGAATGGGTTATCAGAAATTTTGGGTTGTTTTCGAGTTCCGAGGTGAAAGCCCGGGTTGATGTTTTGCTAGACTTTGAGTATTTGATTAAGCGTTCCACCTTTATCATTTGGGTTTGATTCCTATGACATTATTTGATGTTTTTGAGTTATTTTTGGCTAGTTTCGAGCCGTTCAGAGGTCGATTCGTGCGGGATGGCGCTTCTAGAGTATTGATTTGGCTTGCTTGAGGTAAATATCTTACCTAAACTTGGTTGAGGCACTAGTTTTCCAAGTTATTTGTGATAGCTACGTGCTATGGGTGGCACAAATGTGAGGGGTTGAGCCCATGCGCATGCAAAGGGGAAAAATTCATGCTGGATTAGTGCTTAAGCTACGATATGCCTTGAATTGATTGATAAGCTCCATGATGTGATGTTCCTCATATGTGTACCCCTTTTGTGAGCCATTTGAACCATGTTTAAGTTTACAAAGAGGTTAATCTCCTGATTGATCCTGATAATTGCTACTTTCGTAATTTAATTTCCTAATTTGAGTTGTGGCAGCATACATTACACATGCATATACCTTAGCATACCACTTATACCAGTCTAGAAGTATAAAATTTGATATTCACTGATCATGTACATGTATTCTTATATATCTGCTTTCTGTGTGACATGGATTGGACTGTTATCATGTGACCACATCGTGCGAATTGTGATTATTAGCATGTGACTACGCCGTGCAGATTGTGATTATTAACATGTGACCACGCCGTGCGGATTGTGATTATTAGCACATGAGGACGCTGTGCGCATTGTGATTGTTAGCACATGACCACATAGTGCGGATTGTGATTGTTAGCACATGACCACACCGTGCAGATTATGATTATGAGCACGTGAACATGCCGTGGTGATTATGTGCACGTTAGTATGTCATGCGGATTGTGATTATTGGCACGTGAACATGCCGCGCAGATCCGAAATATTATTATTATTGACACGTGAGTTGTCTGTACGGTGGATATATTATTGGTACGTGAGTTGACCGTGCATCACATAAGTTGTATGTGCAGCGTGTGGATTTGGATCCCTCCCACTAGGGCCAGTGTTTCTGATGAAAATTGGCCAGTGTTTGTTTTGGTTATTGTATTTTTTCTCTACTTGCAATTTTCTTGGATGTATACGTGATTTTACTGTATCTCTTTCTCTATTTGCTAGTTCCAGAGTGTATATATGCCTTTACAAATATGTTCGTTATATGCCACCTCACTTGATTAATTAACGGTATTGGACGCATATCTCCTTTATATGCTGGGTTGTTAACTTGAAAAAGCATGTTACATTTTTATTGGAATTGAGGAGCCTGTGGTTTATGACTTAATAACATTTTTGTTGTGTACTTGTGAGATAAAAGGATTGATTAAGTTATATGGCGAGTATCATTAATAATTCTTGTTACCTCACCGAGGTTAGTTATGATATTTGCTGGGTACATGGGGTCGGTTGTACTCATACTATACTTTTTACACCTTGCGTGCAGATCTTGGAGTTGATGCTGTTGTGGATAATAGGAGCTAGCATTGAAGATGTACCTATTTCTCAGATATAGCTACCATTTACCATTGGTTGTATTAGATTTGTAATCTGTTTATGTATATTCCGAACAGATGTTGTATTTTCATACCAGCTTTGTAACTCTAAGTTTTATTGGTTCATGACTTGTACTACTAATCTTTGAGTTATTGTATAAAATTCAGCTTATTCACTTATTGATTACTTGTTATTTTCATTTGATATGTGTAACTAATGTTTGGCTTACCTAGCGGGTTCGGTTAGGTTCCATCACGACTAGCTGAATTTTGGGTCGTGACAGTTATGCTGGGTATCTGACATATAAAAAGAGAACATCTGGTATGACACACTTTCTACGCTTGTATTTGATCTCTTGGGAAAACAAAAAGTAGCATTTTGCATGTTTATCAACTGCAAAAGCTGAATATATTATTGTAGGCTCTTGCTATGCACAACTATTATGGATCAAACAACAATTAAATGATTATGGTGTGGTGTTCGGGTGCATTCTATTATTCTGTGATCATACAAGTGCTACTAATATGGAAAGGAATCCGGTTCACCATAAGAGGACAAAATAAATAGATGTTAGGCATCACTTTACACTAGACTATATTGAGAAGAGCCTCATCTCTATGGAAGTTTGCAAGACCGAAGAGTAGATCATGAATATTTATATATGGCTTTGAGAATTGATCACTTTGAAAGAAACATTTTAGAACTTGGTTTGATCAAGATGAATTGATTCGCTCAATGATTGGTTATGCTAAATAAATATCTAATTTTTTTAAATATTGAAAATATCTAACTCAGTGTATATTGTAACAGTATGCACAAATGGCATGACCAAGAACCTCACAAGAGGTCTGATGATAATATCCCTATTCTTAAGTGGACACTTTTTCAGATTGAAGAAATCAATCAAAGAACTCGATTCTTTCGACGTTCAGATATGTAGCTCCTTTATAATATTTAGTTACATTAACTTGTTAAACTACCACGTTATTACATCAAGTTACTGCACTATTCTTGATCTTATTCGAGTCCTAAAAATTAATCATGAGTTACAAAAAATTACATGAAAGTGGAACAAGTCTCAGATCGTAAGCCTTTTCATCTCAACCGCCTAAACTCTAGACAAATAAGAAGGATTGCTTTTTAAGTTAAAAATTAAGTTATTTACTTCTCTGTCTAGGAAACTGATCCTCAACAAGAAAACCTTTTCCAATTTGTGGCAACTGAACCCAGACACACATAATCTGTTAGTAATGCTTCATACACCCCAGATCAATGCTCTTCAAAATTCTATTCTGTTCAAGAACCAAAATCCCAGAACGATTGTCACTATCCAAAAACTCTACTAGTCGTGATGACACCTAACCTCTACATGCTAGGTAAGCTAAATAATAAATAATATAACTAAAATATAAGATCATCAATATCAATAAATAATAAGATGAAAATCCATAGAATTACCTTAAGGATTGGTAGTACAAGTCATGAGCCACTAAGATTTAGATTTACAAAATTGTTGTTTGAATCATATTATATTAAAAGTGGGAAGGTCCTATGTCAAAACTTGAATTACTAAATTACCCATCAAAGACTAATTAACCATTTTGCCCTTCATCCAAAAGTAGAATTACCTTCCATTTAGTGTTATGGATCATTAAACCCTTAATTAAGTTTCTCTTCGTTAATCTCAATACGTGAAGAATTTGAGAAGTTACAATAAATTGACCAGATTCATATGAATAATTAAAAATTATAACTGAATAGTCACTTTCTACTGCTAATATTTAAGAACATAATATTGACAATTCAGTGGAAATCGGTCAAGTACCTTTTTTCAAGAAAGGATGCCACAATTTAGATTTGTATAGGAATAGTCATTTTTACCTGCTACTTTGTACGTAGATTTGCTCTAAACTCTTTATGAGGAAGTTCGAAAATGTTAAACACACGGTACTGTTCTTCTTGTATTTCATTATACTTATACAATTTTTTATTTTTATATCAAAGTATGTGGATCCTGTTAAACTTATTTTTCATCATTTTACATGGTGTTAATTCCACCTCCTTTGTTTTCAGGCTCTGCTCTTTGTTACGAAAGTAAGTTATCATCTCTCCCAGAACCATAAGTTATTATTCTATTGCCTTTTATCAGTTTGTTTAGTGGAAATGATGTATGTTAATAAACGAGAATGCTCGATTTGTCCTTTTACATTTTAATTATTTTTTTGGTTGCCCTCCCACTTAATCATGGATTCACTTTAATAACTTAACTCTACAAGTTCGAATCATGGCTAGCAGTGAAGTTGTAGAGGTCGTCCGTCCTTCTAATTGTTGATAAAAGGTGTTTGGCCAATTTCCTGCAATGTCATCATTAGTTTTTATTCCATTTATTTTAGTTTAAATATTTTTTAAAATATTGTGAGTATTGAAAAAAGAAACAAAATTATACTAGGGTGCCTTTTAAAATATTGGTATAGTTCGACTTTGTCATATTTTTTATATTCTACGAATTTTCATGTGTCTGGGTTCAAATATGTTCCCTCAATTTCTTCAAAACTCATATATGCTTATAAATACGTCTTTAACTTTGAATATTTTGATAATTTGTATTATGGCTAAGTCGAAATGTTATCATCAGTCTTTCAAATATTCTGTGTATAAAATAAAATATTATCTAAATACAATTGTCGACATTTATAAAAAAAAAGGTACAACTTCTGCTGACATAGCAAAATTGTCCCGCTTTTTCTTTCTTTCCCAAATTCAACTTTCCGTATATGAAAATAAAGGTTTTTTTTTTTTCAAATTTAGCCTAAGAAAATCAACTAAAGTTGTGTTTTGCAATACATTAAATAAAGAGTAGAGCCAAGCATCTCTCACTTTTTAGGGCATTCCAGTAATGGAATTAATAGTAAAGTCCCTGTTAAAATTTGAAAGCCAAGAGTCCAAGGGAGATGGCGGCTCAGACGTACACATTATCAAAGATGTATACAGTATTCCTTGATCTTATTACCAATATTAATTCTCGCGAAGTCTAAACTATACAATACATCTTTCTATAGTGTGTTATAACTTTGCTTGGTAATACGCCTATTTTAAGAGAGTCATGATGCACCTCTTCTAAAAGATTCCTAATACACCTCTTGCTTTCTTCATTTTTCCATCAAAATTTCTAAGCATTAAAAGTCGAGTACCACTTGCAAGGAAACATGTGCAACACACTTGTCCAAAAACCAGTATATATAAATAGAAGTACAAATCCTAAACTACCAAGAACAAATGGTAGCTTATATCTGGAATACAGGTATATCTTCAATGCTAGCCTTCGTCATCCACAATAGCTCAGCTCCAAGATCTGCACGCAAGGTGCAGAAGTGTAGTATGAGTACAACTGACCCATGTACTCAATAAGTATCTTGACTAACCTCATTGAAGTAGTGATGAGGTTTTTAAGTGTAATACTCACTTTGCATAAAATGTGCAGCTCAATAACATGTATAATACAGAGAAATATCCAAAGAAACAGTCACACAATAACGGATATTAATAACTAAGGTGTAGAACTGAGGTAAAGGTAATTGTAATGACCCGACTAGTCATTTGAGCTCTAGCATGTCGTTTAGCAGGTTGAGACCTTCAGTAGCTTCATTTCAGGTATTATGACTTGTTGGTCGGAATTGAATTTCGAGAAGTTCGGAGTTGATTTGGAAAGAAAATTTTAATTTCGAAAGCTTTAAGTTGGAAGAATTTACTAAGGTTTGAATTTTGAGTAAACGACCTCAGAATCGAGATTTGAAGGTTCTAGTAGGTTCGTATGATGATTTCGGACTTGGGCATATGTTCGGGTTGAGTATCGGATGGCCCAGAAGCATTTCAGCGCTTATTGTGGAAAATTGGCATTTTGAAGGTTTTAGAATTTCTTAAGTTTGGTTTGAAGTGGATTTTATTTTTATCAATCTCTGTTTGGGATTCCAAGCCTTGGAATAGGTTCGCATTGTGATTTATGACTTGTACGCAAAGTTTGGCATCATTCCGGAATATTTTGGTATGATTCGGACTCGTTCGTCGAAGTTTAAAAGTTTAAAGAAAGCTTTCGATTGTCGATTCATAATTTTGATGTTGTTTGGTGTGATTTGAGACACTGAGTAGGTCCGTGTTATGTTATGAAACTTGTTGGTAAATTCGTAAGGGGTCCCGGGAGCCTCGGGTGTGTTTCGGACGCGTCGCGGATCACTTTGGAGCTTTGTTGTATTGCTGAAGGGCCTGGGTACTGGTGCAATCGCACCTGCGGAAAACGTATCGCAGATGCGACACCGCAAAAGCGGCCAGGCAAGCGCAGGAGCAATTTTGGTTGGGCAGTGCAGGGACAACAGATGCGGTCGTGTCGCGCCAGAAGCGGGACCACACCTGCAGAGTCAGGCAGCGCAGAAGCGGCTGGCTTCGCAGATGCGCAAATGGGAATCACACCTACGATGGCACATAAGAGAAATTATTTCGGCAGGTGCGAGAGTGCGGCTGGGCAGTGGGCTTCGCAGAAGCGACGATGGCATCGCAGATGCGGGAATCCGTCCGCATAAGCAAATCTGGGCAGATTATTAAGAGATCGAACTTGGTCATTTTTCTCATTTCGTTTTGGATTTTTAGAGCTCGGTGTTGGGCGATTTTCGAGGAGTTCTTCACGACTTCGACTTGGGTAAGTGTTCTATATTCGAAAGTGTTATATCTCATAAATCCATGGTTATATTCATCATTTGTTTCGAATTTAATGGAATAAATGGAGAAAAAATGTGAAATCTTCCGAAAGTGAATTGGAGATTTGGAGGACGATTCGTTGTTGGAATTTAATAATTTTAGTAAGGTTGAACTCGTATCGGAATGTGTGTTTGGATTTCATAAATTTTCGTCGTATTCCGAGACGTGGGCCCAGGTCAACTTTTTGGGGCGATTTTTCAATTCTTTGCTAAAGTCGTAGTTTTATTATTTTAATTAGTTTCTTATAGTCATATTTATAGTATGTAATTGTTTTAACTAGATTCGAGCCGATCAGAGTTAGAAAATCGAGGCAAAGGTCTTCTTATTGATTAATTGAGCGAGGTTTAAGGTAAGTGACTTGTCTAACTTTGTGTGGAAAAACTTTTTCTTAGGATTTGGTACTGTTATGGTACTTGCATTACGTGATAGCAGTGTACACGAGTTGACGAGTGCGTACTCGGGCTAAATGTTGAAGAATCCAATTTTTTTACTAAATAGTTCCTTTTATTCCCTTAATTGAGTTACTCTAGCACTTGTAGTCGTCATATTTAGACTAATGTCACATATCTACATGTCTTATTTCTTACTTGCAATTTGTGCAACATGCTTAGTTGAATTACCTGGTTCCTTGATTTTGTATTAAGTCGTTAACTGTAGGATTCCTCGCTGTAATTTCATTGTCCCATTGGTTATGTGTTGTATATTTACTTTTGGGACTACGAGGCGGTACCTTGGGAGCGCCCTTGTTGTGTATTTACTTTTGGGATTATGTGGCAGTACTTCGGGAGTGCCCCTATTGTGTATTTACTTTTGGGACTACGAGGAGATACCTCGGGAGTGCCCCTGTTGCATATTTACTTTTGGGACTACGAGGCGGTACCTCGGGGGCGCCCCTGTCGAATATTTACTTTTGGGACTACGATGTGGTACCTTGGGAGCGCCCATATTGTTTACCTCCATTTGTTGTGTTGTTGTTCTTCTTGTTGTTGTTTCTTATTTGTAAAAATCTTGTCTTCCCTCACGTGTTGTTGTTGTCTTCTTGAATCCCATGTTGTTACTTTTCTGTAAATTCTCATTGTTCACTTCTCAGTCATTTCACTATATTATTATATCTTCTCCCTTGCCTCCTATTATTTTCAGTAGGGTCCTGACCTGATCTCGTCACTACTCTACTGAGATTAGGCTTGGCATTTACTGGGTACTATTGTGGTATACTCATACTACACTTCTGCACATCCTTTGTACAGATCCAGGTACTGATTACCCGACCAGGTACCAGTGAGCTAGCCCGTACGTGGAAACTTCAAGGTACATTTGCTAGCGTCCGCAGACCTCATAATCCCCCTCTATCTTTATTATGTTGTTTTCCTCATTCCTCACTAGACTCTGATGTATAGAGATATTTAGTTTTTTTTCTCTTCGGAGCTTGTGACTTATTTCTACCGGGTTTTGGGAGTTGTAACTATTTTGAATCACAGTTCTTATTTATCTTAGATGTTGAGGTCGAATTTCATCTTTATATTTTGTTATTCTGCATATTTGTCAGGCTTACCTAGTCTTATAGATTAGGTGCCGTCACGACATTCTATGGAGGGAAATTGGGGTCGTGACAAGTTGGTATCAGAGCTCTAGGTTCATAGGTGTTATGAGTCACAAGCAGGTTTACTAGAGTCTCGCAGATCGGTACGGAGGCGTCTGTACTTATCTTCCGGAGGCTATGGAACAGTTAGGAAAAGCTTCACTTCCTTGATTTCCTCATCATGCGATTTGATTCCTTTGGGGCTGATGCCTTTATTTCCTTCCTACTCAATCTTATGCGACGTGAAGCACTTGTTATCAATTGGGCATCGAGGAGTTGTAGTGGTACTGCAGATATTGCAAGATGTCTTCCTTACGTGTTCGAGTGGGATATTATCGTCTCCTTGCGGAAGGATGTTCTATCGTTTCAGTTCAGTATCTATTCTTCCTATGGTTTTGAAGCTATGCACGGATTGCTATGATGTCCATGCGTTGTTATCAGACAGTGTTGGTGTAATGGTAGGGTGCTTGTCTATGTGTCAAGGTAGTGAATGACTAGAAAGGAGGATTTCTCGGTGCATGATTTAGAAGTTCGGCATTTAATTCCAGCGGAGGAAAGGCAATCGGACTATGGATTTCAGTCCTTGGTTGATGAAGTGACAAGACTTGATATTTTCGGGCGTGGTGGAATTCTCATTTGTGATGTGGTGTCATTGTCCTTGTGCGAACACATTAAGGTTCACCGGTGTTATGGTCTTCTTCGATTTTCCTTCGGGGAAGGATGTTGAGAAGTGGCTCCTAAGAAGCAGTTGTTAGAGATAGTGGAGTGTAGCGGTTTCAGAATTTAATTGGTGTTTCTAGTGTTGATGGCTTGAGAACGAAGATCTTCTACGAGGTTGGGAGTTGGTAGCGATTTATCAGTTCAGGTGCTACATGTATGGATTTGATTTTTGGTAACATCTGGAAGCGAAGTATGAGGGAGGACATGGTGGGAGGTGTCTCGCGGTGGTTGAATTACTAGCAGGTCAAGTATGAAAAGTAGACGTCGAGCAGTTACCTAAAGAATATGGTTTAACCGAATTGAGAGTGGCGGAGTAGCATGTAGATTTTATGGTAGGATAGCCACATACCTTGAGAAAGTTCAGAGCGATTTGGGAGTCATAGTGAAAAGTGACTACGTCTACGGACCTTATTTGAAATAGTGGCTACTGCACTAAGGAAGATCGAATATGGCAGAAAGGAGTTGCTAGAAATGAAGAGGGGTGTGAAAACTTGATTATCGTTGGGATACAACATGACTTCGAGTTTGGAATGTATTGTCGGACTTTCAGTTGATGTCAATGGGGAATGAACAGACTTGTACAGCTGGTGGATGAGCACGGGCTCAGGAGGGTTTACTGATTTCGTGGTAGTTGTACCAGTGCAGCGTCATTGGGAGATGTCGGTATGGAATTTCACAGGTGCGCTATCTCCTGTGGACAGGTCCGCGTTTGTGTGATTTTGATGAAGTTTCTACAAAGAGTTCTACTTACTATCCAGCGGGAGGTCGAATAGGCAATTGTGGTTGATAATTTGAGATGTTTTATGGAAAGTTTAACGAGGTTTCGAGAATTTAGCTGATTAACGGTGCGAGATCATGGTGATTGAGAAGGAGGAATCTTTGTGGGTTCTAGATTTATGTGATTGTAGCATAAAGCTAAGTGGGGGAGCCCACCGTCTACGATTGGATCGCGTAGTTTCCTGCTTGTGCGGTTTCTGGTTATCTGGGTATTTATGGGTTATAATGACTAAGGAAAGAAAACACCAGGGGTAATTCGAGCAAAGAAATTGATAAATGTATGCTATACTTCGCCTTATTGATTCATGTGCAGTTTTGGGAAGACCCAGAGTTTATGCTTCTTGTGGATGTGATGTACAAGGAAAAGAATTTAGTCGGTTGTTTTTTTGAGAGGGTGTTCATGTGCTAACAGTGCATTGGATTTTGATTATATTTGGGACTGGATCAGAGTGGGTGACTCTCAACAACAGTCCTAGTGGGTTCAAGAATTAAAATGCAGTGCTTAAGGATTTTGGGTTCGTTGTGTGGTTAAGGATTGAGTTTTCGTAGTGGACTATGAACGGGACTTGGAATGTTCTATGTTATCATCAGGTATGCAGTGCAGTACTGGAGGAAAAGAAGAAATAGCTTTGGATTCGCGAAAGGTCTTACATAATGGGTGTACCAGTTGGAGATGCTATTGTGCGCATAAGGAGAGTATGAGATGGTTCATGAGTATTGAGACGACATGGTTTCGTGATGAGGGTCACTCGAGATGAGTGCGTATTTGGTTCGTTATATTTTTGAATGGAGCTATTATTATTTCTAAGGCAAGTCGAGAGTAAATTGGAAGCAGTTGGGTCGGTTAGTAATGGTTTAATCGGCATGATTGTGGCAATAATCAGTTCCTTCGGCGTGTGAAGTTATACATGTGGTTTGTGATTGTACGTGCGGGCTTGACAGCCACCATAACTTGACTGATTTGGTAGGTATTTGATTCAAATGGACTTGTTGTGTAAATGGATTCCGAAAGAGTCATGATGGTTTATACCACAACTTTATGTTTGTATTTTCTACGGTTTGGGAATTCTGTTGCGTGTTGCAATGGTCCTTCCGAAATAGGTTAAGTGAAAGGAATATAACCAATGAATTGTTTATTCTACTAGTAGTTTAGGGGCTATGATGAATTCTTGCACTCTCCTGTAGAGGCATAATAGGTGCAGTGAGCGGCATGGGAATTTGAAGTTGAGGATCATGGTTGAGGTTCGGTATTGACAAGAATGTCACGAGCTCGTATGAGCAGAAAGGAGTTCAAATATTCAGAGTAAGCTGGTATTTTCTTTAGTGTCACCTGAGAATGGTGTCCTGTGTAAGAGTCTGTGTGTTTTGAATTGCGGACTCTTGGTTGGCTTTGTAGAATTAGTGCGGTTGGTGGTGTGGAGGTGTAGACCTTGCTACCTGTTGCGAAAGGTCTTGGGAGAGTACCCCACAGGGAAATCTGTATAAGTGTAACATGTTAGTCACTTGATTGTTAAAGATTGAAACCAAGCATGGAGATTATGGTACTATCGTTAATGTGAGAGTTTATGCTTGGAAGGCGCTCTATTCCTTTGGTTGTAAATTGTGGGAGTTGTTCCAGATTGAGACGGCTTGATTATTCGCACATGTGTTGAGGTCTCGTGTAGTTTGTGGTGTTATATGAGCAGGATGGCTCTTGAGATGCAGGTCATTTATCGCACCTTAGTTGTGCTTGGGTTTTGTGGCGTATTGCGCTATCCGTCTCCCCAGAGTTGTATTTTTGCACTTGGCGTGCTTGTGGCCGATATTCGGTATTTCGTAGGTATAAGCAGTACGACTTGATGTGTGTTTTCTGTTTGATTATTATATTTGGATCAGGTGGCACGCCGCCACGGGCATGTTGTTTGGATCGGGTTGCACGCTGCAATAGTGTCATGTTGGATCGGGTTTAACACCGCAACAATGAGATGTTGAGCATAGTTCCTTACACTTATTTTGTGTGCCTTGTTTTTCATCCCTAAGGTAGGTTCATAGCATCTATTCGACCGTTTTATTCGTTACGCGGGCTGGGTAAGTCCCTGTCCGAGTTCGTTTTGCCTTATGTATCATATTCGATTTGTAGCTTGTTGGCGCATTGATGGAGTCATATGAAATATCAGGCAGTGTTTGAGGTGGCTCATTGCCTGGGCAGCTAGTACTGGGTAAGACGAGGTTATTGGACCTGAAATCAGTGCGAACGGATTTGTGTAAAGTATATTAAAGAGCAAATATCGTTATTCAGTTCAGAATGAGGTAATGGTTCTTGTCAGGAGGAGAGACTCAATTATTTGTTGGTTCGGCATGTGGTTATGAGTTTCTACATATCTTTTCCGTCGTGGCAGTATTGTGAGATTTGGAACAGGGCTTATATGTGTTATGAGGTGTATTGCGGGCATCAGGTTCGTGAAATTTCAGCGATTGTGGTCGAAGGATGTTATTATGGTCAAGCGACTTATGTGGTGCATAGTGTGATTTCAGCAGAGGAGCATGGTCATGTTGCGTGCAGTGTCTAGTGATTGATGCGGTGTTCGTATATTAGAATCAGGTCTCGTGAAAAATAATGTTGGCATTTGCTTCTAAATCTTGTTAGCTAAGGTTATAGGGAGGATCCTCAGTCTGGATTGAGCTAATGTGCTCAACCGGGTTGTGGTGGCACGAGTAGGTGTATGAGGTGTTAAACCGTGATTTTAGACAACCTCGGAGCAGTCCTCAGCACGTTCGAGGACAAACGTATGTTTAAGTGAGGGAGAATGTAACGACCCGATCAATCGTTTTGAGCTCTAGCATGTCGTTCAATGGGTTGAGACCTTGTGTAGCTTCACTTCAGGTATTATGATTTGTACGCGTGATCGGTATTCAATTTCGGGAAGTGTAGAGTTTATTTAGAAAGAAAATTTTAATTTCGGAAGCTTTAAGTTGGAAGAATTTACTAAGGTTTGAATTTTGAGTAAACGACCTCGGAATCCAGATTTGAAGATTCCAGTAGGTTCGTATGATGATTTCGGACCTGGGCGTATGTTTGGGTTGAGTATCGGGTGGCCCGGAAGCATTTCGTCGCTTGTTGTGGAAAGTTCACATTTTGAAGATTTTAGAGTTTCCTAAGTTTGGGTTGAAGTGGATTTTGGTGTTATCGATGTCTGTTCGGGATTCCGAGCCTTGGAATAGGTTCGCATTGTGATTTATGACTTGTACGCAAAGTTTGGTGTCATTCCAGAATGTTTTGGTAGGATTCGGACGCGTTCGTCAAAGTTTAAATGTTTGGAAGTTTAAAGAAAGGTTGCAATCGTCAATTCGAAATTTTGATGTTATTTGGTGTGATGTGAGACCTCGAGTAGGTCCGTATTATGTTATGGAATTTGTCGGTAAGTTCGGACGGGGTCCCGGGGGCCTCGGGTGTGTTTCGGACGCGTCACGGATCACTTTGGAGCTTTGTTGTATTGCTGAAGGGCCTGGGTACTGGTGCAATCACACCTGCGGAAAAAGTGCCGCAGATGCGACACCGCTAAAGCGGCCAGGCAAGCGCATGAGTGATTTTGGTTGGGCAGTGCTGGGACCGAAGATGCGGTCGTGTCACCGCAGAAAAGGGACCGCAACAGCGGAGCCGGGCAGTGCAGAAGCGGCTGGCTTCGTAGATGTGCAAATGGGACTCGAACGTGCGATGGCGCAGAAGCATAATTGATTTCGCAGGTGCAAGAGTGCGACTGGGTAGTGGGCTTCGCAGAAGCGACGATGGAGTCGCAGATTTGGAGGACGATTCGTTGTTGGAATTTAATAATTTTGGTATTGTTCAACTCATATCGGAATGGATGTTTGGATTTTGTGAATTTTCGTCGGGTTCTGAGACGTTGGCCCGAGTCGACTTTTTGGGGCGATTTTTAAATGTTTTGCTAAAGTCATAGTTTCATTATTTAAATTAGTTTCTTATAGTCATATTGATAGTATATAATTATTTTTGCTAGATTCAAGCCGATCAGAGTTGGAAAATCGAGGTAAAGATCTTCTTATGGATTGATTGAGCAAGGTTTGAGGTAATTGACTTGTCTAACTTTGTGTGGGGAAAACCCTTAGGATTTGGTACTGTTATGGTATTTACAATATGTGAAGGTCGTGTACGCGAGGTGACGAGTGTGTACTCAGGCTAAATGTTGAAAATCCATTTTGTTTGCTAAATAGTTCCTTTTATTCCCTTAATTGAGTTACTCTAGCATGTGTAGTCATCATATTTAGCCTAATGTCACATGTCTACATGTCTTAGCTCTTACTTGCAATTTGTGCAACATGCTTAGTTTAATTACCTGGTACCTTGACTTTATATTCAGTCGTTAACTGTAATTTCATCGTCCCATTAGTTATGTGTTGTATATTTACTTTTGGGACTACGAGGCGGTACCTCGGGAGTGCCCCTATTGTGTATTTACTTTTGGTACTACGGGGCGGTACCTCGGGAGTTCCCCTGTTATCTATTTACTTTTGAGACTACGGGGCGGTACCTCAGGAGTGCCCTTGTTGTGTATTTATGTTTGGGACTACGAGGCGGTACCTCGAGAGTGCCCCTGTTGCATATTTACTTTTGGGACTACGAGGTTGTACCTCGGGAGCGCCCCTATTGCATATTTACTTTTGGAACTTCGAGGCGGTACCTTGGGAGCACCCTTGTCATTTATTTACTTTTGGGACTATGAGGCAGTACCTCGGGAGCGCCCCTGGTGTTTACCTCTGTTTG
>AWOL01S0009202.1:23386-56276 GCA_000715115.1 Nicotiana otophora | reverse complement strand
TATTCAGTCGTTAACTGTAATTTCATCGTCCCATTAGTTATGTGTTGTATATTTACTTTTGGGACTACGAGGCGGTACCTCGGGAGTGCCCCTATTGTGTATTTACTTTTGGTACTACGGGGCGGTACCTCGGGAGTTCCCCTGTTGTCTATTTACTTTTGAGACTACGGGGCGGTACCTCAGGAGTGCCCTTGTTGTGTATTTATGTTTGGGACTACGAGGCGGTACCTCGGGAGTGCCCCTATTGTGTATTTACTTTTGGTACTACGGGGCGGTACCTCGGGAGTTCCCCTGTTGTCTATTTACTTTTGAGACTACGGGGCGGTACCTCAGGAGTGCCCTTGTTGTGTATTTATGTTTGGGACTACGAGGCGGTACCTCGGGAGTGCCCCTATTGTGTATTTACTTTTGGTACTACGGGGCGGTACCTCGGGAGTTCCCCTGTTGTCTATTTACTTTTGAGACTACGGGGCGGTACCTCAGGAGTGCCCTTGTTGTGTATTTATGTTTGGGACTACGAGGCGGTACCTCGGGAGTGCCCCTATTGTGTATTTACTTTTGGTACTACGGGGCGGTACCTCGGGAGTTCCCCTGTTGTCTATTTACTTTTGAGACTACGGGGCGGTACCTCAGGAGTGCCCTTGTTGTGTATTTATGTTTGGGACTACGAGGCGGTACCTCGGGAGTGCCCCTATTGTGTATTTACTTTTGGTACTACGGGGCGGTACCTCGGGAGTTCCCCTGTTGTCTATTTACTTTTGAGACTACGGGGCGGTACCTCAGGAGTGCCCTTGTTGTGTATTTATGTTTGGGACTACGAGGCGGTACCTCGAGAGTGCCCCTGTTGCATATTTACTTTTGGGACTACGAGGTTGTACCTCGGGAGCGCCCCTATTGCATATTTACTTTTGGAACTTCGAGGCGGTACCTTGGGAGCACCCTTGTCATTTATTTACTTTTGGGACTATGAGGCAGTACCTCGGGAGCGCCCCTGGTGTTTACCTCTGTTTGCTTTGTTGTTGTTGTTGTTTCTTAACTTGTAAGAATCTTGTCTTCCATCACGTGTTGTAGTTGTCTTCTTGAATCTCATGTTGTTATTTTCCTATAAAATCTCATTGTTCACTTCTCAGTAATTTCATTATATTATTATATCTTCTTCCTTGCCTCCTATTAATTCCAGTAGGGCCTTAACCTGACCTCGTCACTACTCTACTAAGGTTAGGCTTGGCACTTACTGGGTACCGTTGTGGTGTACTCATACTACACTTTTGCAAATCTTTTGTGCAGATCCAGGTACTGATTATCCGACCAGGTACCAATGAGCTAGCCCGTACGTGGAGACTTCAAGGTACATCTGCCAGCGTCCATAGACCTCGGAGTCTCCCTATATCTTTATTATGTTGTTTTCCTAATTCCTCACTAGACTTTGATGTATAGAGATATTTAGTATTTTTTTCTTTTTGGAGCTTGTGACTTATTTCTACCGGGTTTTGGAAGTTGTAACTATTTTGAATCGCAGTTCTTATTTATCTCACATGTTGAGGTTGTGTTTCAGCTTTATATTCAGTTATTCTGCATATTTGTTTGGCATATCTAGTCTTAGAGACTAGGTACCATCACGACATCCTATGGAGGGAAATTGGGGTCGTGGCAGTAATAAACAAACTTTGCCAATTGAACAAATCAAGCAAATACAACTTGCACCAACTCCGCACCCATGAGACATGCACCAAGTAGTGTGTGCTCAAATACTCCTACATGAATGTCGAGTGTCTGTACATAACAATTGTTTAATTCTGTACTAGTTTCTAAATACCATGTTTATGAGTCTAACATTTCAATAAAAAAGGGCAACACGATGCACTAAGCTCCTGCTATGCGCGGGGTCGGGGAAAGGGCTGAATGCATAATGATAACTATCTTTTTACATCAACCCGACACTCTCCAAGTGTCAAACAACTCACTAACAAGTCTAGTACAAATGTAAAATGCATCAGCTAGCATATGTAGATGATATGTGTGAGTAATGAATGTAAATGAATGAATGTGCACAAAGGATACAACATTTGGTGAGCTCAAAACACAGCACAAAATTATGCTCGCTAGTCGAATATTGTATAGAAAATTATCGTATCCACAGAGATTGGATTTAAACAGTATTTTTGTAGCTTCTAGTCTTATTGCTATTCAAGATGATCAACAATTTGAATTTGTGTGAATTAAAACTAAAATTAACTAAAAGTCAAAACTATTGGCTAATGACAATCGCAACAAGAGTAAGCAAAGAAGATATCAATGGGAGAAAATAGGGGTTGATTGGATAGGTGCAAGATACTTGTTTGGGAATTAACTCTAGTTACTTCACTCTATGGTTCAAGTGAGTCTCTCGAATTCACTCTATTATTAGTTCGAACGATCAGTAGAAACTCCTCTCTCGATTAAGTCTCAACCTCACAATATAAACAAAGTTAAGCTCAGTGAAGATATGCAAGAATTCGTAGTGGATTAATCTTTAGGAGAACCTCTTTCGATTATCCTCCTAACTAGGTCTAAACAATAATTCAACTAGCCTCTTTCGATTACTAAGAAGAATCAACGAATTCAACCAACAAGATAATGTAAAATATCACAAATTATGCCTCTTTAGAAAACATAAACATGTGAATATATATGCAACAATAAAAACACCCAAAATGATTCAATACATAAAACTATAGTTAATATCCACAAAAAATTCTGAAAATACCAAGTCCATCAATCCCTAAGGAAGAATTACTCCATGGATATGGAGAAATTAATCACAATTAAGTTTAAGTCAATGAAAAACATAAAACATCCAAACCCTTGTCTTGAGTGAGGATGAATGGTGAAATCCCTGTGCTCTTTCTTCTCCCTCTTCTCCCTAGCTTCCTTAGGTCTAAATTATGTCAAAAGTCCTCAAAATACCGTTTTTCCATGTATATATACCAAGTAGGGTCGGGCCCAAACAAATATACCTCCTCCTACATAACAAGGACACTTTTCTGGAGTTGGACGTGCGCGGCCGCGCACCTGGAAGTGTGCCCGCGCACTTGGCCGCGCATTTTTCACACTGTTCTGCCCCATATGCGCGGTCAGTGCGCGGCCGCGCATTTGCCATGCATTGTTCACCCTTTTTTGTTGGTAATTTGAAAAACCATAAAACTTGAAAGTTTTAGCCCTTTGAATTAACTTTCTAACAATATATTGTGGAGCCAAACAGAGTTTCGAACAAAAGTTATGTGCATTTTACTAGACACTGCGCGATATGCCTGCTCGATTCTTCGTTCGTTCTTAACTATCATCCGTTGATCCCCGAACACGATCCCAGCTTAATTCCTTGGGCTTTCACTCAGACTTCAAAGATATAAATCACTTAAATTCATTCCATAACATCTACATAGCTCGGAATAACTCCTACAAGGCATAAAACACACAATTAGGGCAAAACACTAGCGATTAAAGCTCAAACTCAACTAAAGTGCGGTAAATTGGAATGTAATAATCGACTAAAACATGAGATTATAGCCTACCATCAACACCCCACACTTAAACCATTGCTCGTCCTCGAGCAATCAAACTACACTTTATATAGACACAAGCTTACGAAGCAACTCTCCTAACTCATCACACCAAGAATATTTAAAATAGACTAAGCACAATAGTGTAACATCTTCACTTCAAGATTTGACTCACAAGTACCACACAGTATTCACAATTCACTCACTTACTGTAACATAGAGGTTAATGACATTACATTTCCTTCATGATTCATGTGCCCTCACACAACAATAGAGAGTAGTTCCACACACAATAAAAATTATGAACAATCAGGAATTCAAGATAGAAAACATTCACTCACTCTCAGAAACAACACTCATATGCCACAAAAGATGAACCATAGGCTTGCCCGTGGTGTACTACTCTACTAATTGATCTCATTCAATCAAGGATCAACTAGGACTTTTAGCTAGTTATAATGTAGGATGCGGGACGGGTAGGATATATTTAGATATAAGAGTTACTACACCTCCCTAAGCACTTTAATACATACATTTCATTGTTCAAACCCCACACTTATGTCAAACCATACTTCTCTTTGACATCAACATGCATTAAATCCCCAAATTATTTAAGCACTATTACATCAAGAGTTACCACTTATCAATGAATCTCGTTCACTACAATACAACTATTTTTTTTCTTTTCTTGTTCAATTCAAGTGGCTCTTACTTTTTCAAAAAAGTGCACATTTCTCCTTATTTCATTAGTTCCAGTCAAAAGCCAAACCAACCACCCCACACTTCAACTTTTACAAAGTTCATAACAATTTAAGTGCTCATGGGAGGTAATATGGTTCAAATAGATGGTCAATTCAAATAAAAGGGTAAGGCTTGTAATGTGGTTACCAAAGAAACAGGGTTATAGACTCAAAGGGGTTAACTAATATACATAACAATTAGGTGTGTAAAACATATAAATGGCGCAACAAAGAAATGCCTTTATCACTTCCAAGACTGAATAAAACTACTATTTCGCTTTACAAACACACGGGGCAAGTTCTAGAAATCAAATGCAATACACAGAATAACAAAAAACCTCACACACAGAGGGCACATAACTCATTCAGGATTGGACTCATCAAGACACTCTAGTCTAAGCAGTTAAGCAAAGTTAAGATCATACGATTTAAGGTACTTATGCAAGAGTCAAAAAGCTGAGCCTAAGCGTCACAACTAAAGCACTTACTATTCTCAAGGCATAATAAAGTCAAGAGATATTGCTTTAATTCAAATCATAGCACAAGGTTTCCTACTACTAATAAAATAAAAACTAACTACACCCAGTTCAAACTAAACCCTTGAAAGCGAACCGCGGCATAAAGAAAAACCAAGGGATAATTAATACACTAACTACAAAAGAAAATCTTTTTGTCTTTTTCTTTCGACTTAATTCCCTCAAGAAACCCGTCGAATGATATCCATCATCGGGAAAGGACTAAAATTTTAAAAATTTTATGGATTTTCAATATTGTTCTATCAAACTACTACAACTAACCAAACAAAAAAACCAACTTAATATACATACAGCATACATACAAACATATCCCCCACCCCACACTTTAAGTTGTGGCATTTCCCCATGACACACAATTAAGAAGCATAAGGTAAAGAAAACTTCCTGAATTTTCATCTTTTTCGAGAACTTATGAACTCCACCCCTAATTCTGAATTCATTCCTCATTTTCGCTCCTTGGGATTCTTTATGGATCTCATTAAGCCCAATTCTTCTAAGGATACCTGCAAGACCCGCTCTTTTCTTTCTTGTCCTCATCTTGAGCGGTGAATTGCTCGTTCATGATGATCCTTAACTTGTTTCTGCATTCTTTCACAGGATCAATCCATGCATCTTCCTGTAAATCCCCAAAAATAAAATCCACATGATCAAGGTTAGAATAAGAAAACAAAGAAGAAATGTCAAGTGAATATTCCTCTGGTATGTCCAAGACCATTTGTTTCTCATTCGCTTCTATTAAAGGTTGCAAATGTGAAAAGGTGGATGGAGGTTTGAACTCTTCTTCCGTTGCTTCACACTCAACCATAGCCTTATTCTCGATCATATAAGTTGAATTAAAGTCCTCTTGAACAGTGGAAAGATCTCTCTATGGATGCTCATCCTCTTGGGTATGCTCATTCTCACAGGGTATCTCCTCTATATATTCACCATCACAACGCAATAAGCTTTCTAAACTTATTATTTGACTCACTTGTGTTGTTAGGTTGCTTATGGCTTCACCATCTTGTGTAAATCTCTCTACCGACTTATTTATGAACTTATACACAAGTTCTTCCAAACTATCATTCTCCCCTTGAGGTGGTTGTCTCACTTCACTTCCATTCAAGTTATAATAAGGGTGTTCATCCCCGCCAGAGTCAAGATTGTGCCCATATGAATTCTCATACCTGTACGCACTAGAAACAGAGTGAGACTGTTCAAAATACGAATCATAGGAAGAATACATACCTGCTTGACAGTCAACCCATAGATGATTTCCATCGCATTTAAAACACATAGCAGATCATTGATAATATTCAGCTGCTAACTCTTCAATCATTTTCTTAGGCTGGTTGTACTCAATCTTCACAGCATTTAGAGTTCAATATCTACAGTATCTTCTCCAACTTGTTAGGAACAACAAAACAAATCTTGAAAAGAAGTTAACTAATAAAGAAAATAAAATAGAAAAGGAAAAAGAAAAAAAAACTAAAACCTAATTCCTGAATTAGCACCAAAATCTAATTCAAACACTATTGATTACCAATCCACAGGGATTAGATTTAAACAGTGTTTTCGTAGCTTCTAGTCTTATTGCTATTCAAGATGATCAACAATTTGGATTTGTGTGAATTAAAACTAAAATTAACTAAAAGTCTAAACTATTGGCTAATGACAATCACAACAAGAGTAAGTAAAGAATATATCAATGGGAGAAAATAAGGGTTGATTGGATAGGTACAAGATACTTGTTTGGGAATTAACTCTAGTTACTTCACTCTAAGGTTCAAGTGAGTTTCTCGAATTCACTCTATTATTAGTTCGAACGTTCAGTAGAAACTCCTTACTCGATTAAGTCTCAACCTCACAATATAAACTAAGTTATGCTCAGTGAAGATATGCAAGAATTCGTAGTGGGTTAATCTTTAGGAGAACCTCTTTCGATTATCCTCCTAACTAGGTCTAAACAATAATTCAACTAGCCTCTTTCGATTAATAAGGAGAATCAATAAATTCAACCAACAAGATAATACAAAACATCACAAATTATGCCTCTTTTGATTACATAAACATGTAAATATATATGCAACAATAAAAACACACAAAACGATTCAATACATAAAACTAGAGTTAATATCTACAAACAATTCTGAAAACACCAAATCCATCAATCCTTAAGGACGAATTACTCCATGGATATAGAGAAATTCATCACAATTAAGTTTAAGTCAATGAAAAACATAAAACATTCAAACCCTTGTCTTGAGTGAGGATGAATGGTGAAATCCTTGTGCTCTTGCTTCTCTCTCTTCTCCTTAGCTTTCTTAGGTCTAAATTATGTCAAAAGTCCTCAAAATACCATTTTTCATGTATATATACCAAATAGGGTCAGGCCCAAACAAATATACCTTCTCCTACGCGAAAACGGATACTTTTTCGGAGTTGGACATGCGCGGTCGCGCACCTGGAAGTGTGCCCGCGCACTTTTCACACTGTTCAGCCCCATATGCGCGGTCAGTGCGAGGCCGCGCACTTTCCACGCACTTTTCACCCTGTTCTGTTAGGAATTTGAAAAAACGTAAAATATTTAAGTTGTATCCCTTTGAATTGTCTTTGCAACAATATATTGTGGAGCCCTGACGGAATTTCGAACGAAACGTTATGTGCATTTTACTAGACACTACGCGATATGCCTGCTCGATTCTTCATTGCTTAACTATCATCCGTTGATCCCAGAACACGATCCCGACTTAATTCCTTGGGCTTTTACTCGGAATTCAAAGCTCCAAATCACTTGAATTCATTCCATAACATCTACATAGCTCGAAATCACTCCTACATGGCATAAAATATACAATTAGTGCAAAACACTAGCGATTAAAGCTCAAACTCAAATAAAGTGCGGTAAATCGGAATGTAATAATCGACTAAAACATGAGATTATAGCCTACCATCAATGTTCAATAACTCATCATACAGGATCCCACGTCACAATCAACCAGAAATGCATCGATTTCTCACATCTTGCATGCACACCATCAATAGATAAACATGAGAAGGCAACCCTAGGGGAATGGATCTATATCCACACGTTGCACGGTATAAAGCCTCATATACTGTAGGGCAAATATCTCGTGCAAAATCAATAATAATATCACAATATCCACATGACAAGTACCTCGTGCCCAATTAATAACAATATCACAATATGCACACGACAATAATCTCGCACCATATGAATAACAATATCACAATATCCGCACGACAAAGACCTCCCGCTACATTAATAACAACATCAAAATATCTCCATGACAGAAACCTCGTGCCGTGTCAGTAACAATGTCACAATATTTGCACTGCAGAAACCTTGTGTCATCACCTTAGTCCATGTTCGAGAATCATATGCAATGATGTATGAATATGAATGAAAGATAAGTATATATGATGCACATAAACAGAGAAATAACCATGCATGGATATATGCATGTTTACAAGGGATGATCCTTAGGTAGGATGTATGCCTATATGTACGTATGACCACATACCCAATATGAAATACATCATCCAAATAATTATCATGCCCAAGCCATTACATAGTCTTTAACATGGGTAAGGAATCTCAAGTAGTCATACATCAATTAAAGGCATAACAAAAGAATAACAAGTACAAATGTTTGATTATAACATACATATGACTATGTCTAAAGCAAGTATAGAAACAACTCAAGAACAGCTCATAACGCTCAAAATAAAGTACCAATAACCTCAACATTAGCTGTAGCATGGTTTATTGTTTTCACGAAGCCAGTCAATTGAGTAAAACATAGAATCAAGTTGAACACATAACCAAATAAGGCATAGAGTAATCTAGAATCTACCCCGAGCATGAATACCCGTGGAAGATATATATACGCTTGTCACCTCATATATACATCACTCCCCATATAGCAAAAAGTACCAAATATTAGGAAATATTCCCTCAACCAAAAGTAGGCAAGACACTTATCCTCATTCGGGGTAGTTCAAAGCTCCAAAATCGCATATACTTGAGAAAGAACCTCTAACCGGCTCAAATCTAGCCAAGCATCAAACAAGGAAGTCAACCAATACCATAGGAAGCGATCCTAATTAAAAACGTTTCGACCTTTGAAGAATTTCCGAAAAGTCAAAAAGGTCAACCCGAGCCCACATTCCTGAAATCCGGAACCAATACCAAATCTCATGATCCATAACCTACCGAGTCCAAATACACAATTAGATTCCCAACCGAGTCCAAATCGGTGTTCAAAAATCCTGAATACACTGTCTTAAGTTGTAGCAAAAAATTTAATTCTCTTCTTCAAATCCATGTTTTGATGTTAAATATATTGATAAATTCATGTATAAATCATACATTTAAGTTAGAATCACTTACACTAAGCTTGTAGGTGAAACTGTAGCCTCAAACCTCTCTAAATGAGCTCCAAAAGTTAAAATATAAAATAAAAATCACAAAACTCAGCCTTAAATAGCTTCCCAAAGTAGCTGACAAAAAGTGCACAGGTGACAGCATATTTACTTTGTAGTCCGCACATCTGATTCGCAGATCCCATAACCATCACATAATAGAACAATCCCAAAAGTCCGCACTGACCCCCTTATGGTAACATAGTTATAACTCTATGTACAAAAATCGGAATGACAAACGGTTTGAACTAACAAAAACTAGATTCAAAGGGATATATTCTCATTAAAACCTCATCCCAATTCCTTTAAATGTTGTGATATATGATCTTTTACATTTAGGTCATCTTCAGAAAACTTCTGTTTCAGCAATTCAATTCGTTTGGAACTTGCTGCAAATGCGCCAAAACTCATCCGAATCCTCGTGACCCCATCCAACCATTCTGACAAGTACCAATACCGCATATGTACTTTTTCAAAGGCTCAAACCAGCCACGAGGGCATCACAACAAGGAATCGAGGCTCAAACCAAATAGAATTTCTCCTAAGTTCTTAAATAATCACTCTTTCAAAACAATGCCCGAATCACAATTAGACACTTAGGATTACTTTCAAGCTTTTTACACAAGTTAAATTCAACTATATAGACCTATACAAAGTCTCAAAATATCAATTGGAGTCCAATAACATCAACGTCAATTCTTGGTCAAACTTATGAGCTCTTAAGTTCTTCAAATTCTCAACTTTCAACAAATAGCGTTGAATCCTTATAGGTACCTTCAAAACCAAATCTGAACATGCTCTCAGGTACAAAATCATCATACTAACCTATTAAAATATTCAAAATCCGATTCTAAGTTCGTTTATCTAAAAGTCAAATCTTGGTCAACGCTTCCAACATAAAGCTGGCATTTAGGAACTAAGGGTTCCAAATCACTTCCACAGCTCTTGGGACCAAAATCATTCATACCCGCAAGTCATAAAATAAAAAATAGTCTATGGGAGGGCTCAAATCACAGAACGAGATGCTAGAACCCAAAAAATTCATTTGGGTTGTTATAACCTTGAGTATCCAAAACTAAAATCAAGGTTTGTTTATATTTTGATGAGGAAGAGAGTAAAAGCTCCGAGCATAAAAGTCCAGAAAGGGATATAGCAGGTTCTCGAGGGAAAGATTCTAAAGTTAGGATTGATGCTACACACAGGTTCAAGAATAACCAAAAATTACTATAGGTGTTGTACCCAGTTGATGTATTTTTTAAAATCCTCTGTCTATGCTACATTACATGAGTGATAGTAGTGAAAAGAATAGTAGAGATGAATGAAGAAAAGGGAGCGATCAATAATTCTAATGATGGTATTGGGAATAAGGAAGAAGGTGGCACAGAAGCCCATGAGAACGGATCAGGTTCTTCAAGTACTAGTGAGGGTAAAAAGAGTGAGCCTAAGGGAGTGGTTGAGAATGTTAGAGGCCATAAATATGGTATGCTAGGAACTGAGAAAAATGCAGTGAGTTGAGTATTGGTAATGAAGGTGTCGGTAAATATGAAACTAAAGAAAAAAAGAAATCTATCGAGAAACTTGATTATTTGGATATCAATTGGTCTGGAACTATTAATGATGCAACAAGAGAGGATGTAAGTAAAGAAGATGTTGACGATAGAAGAATTAAAAAGGTCTGTTGGTGAAGGTGTTTCATGTTCCAAGAACGAGAGATTTTATCGTGAATACGAGTTGCGCATTGCTTGAGTGTCCTTCCTGAGGAATGGAGTTATGATCAACTGCATGAGTGAATTGAGATGTGTTTTCTAGAGAGTTGAGCAATATAATTGTATTGACAAACGCTTAGCCATCTTAAGGATGGAAAAGAATGGAAGGAGAGTCTCTCAATAACCGTAAGGACCTGAGAGCAGGCTTCTTGTAGGAGAGAGTTTCGCAATGAGGAAGATTCATCCATCATGCTTATAAAAAGAAAAACTAATCATTAGGTGGGGAGACATCGTGCTGAATCACAAAAGTGAGGAGGCAAAATCAAAGTGAATATAGCTAAAATTCAAAATTGAATGAATTTCCAAATTTGAGAATGTTGTCCTTCCTCGCAATGTCCAAACCTAGTCCTTTCCGAGTCAAGTCTTATTTTGAATTCCTATCTTTTGTGCTCTACCGGTTTGACTTTTTTTGTGGCATTTGAATTAGGTTTATATAACTTTTGTTTGTTTGGGCTTACGAGGCTTAATATAGCATATAAATGAATTTTCATATTCTTGGTTTGATGAGTCTCTTGCTATGGCTAATATCCTTAGATAAAATATTTTAAATTTTTACTAATTTGCATGTTAGTGTAGCCCAAGTTGTTATGAGTTTGAATTTGCTTAATTCTTTACTTTTGATGCTTAAAATGATACTTTATTTTACGATGACACCAAAAGAGAAAAAGTAAGGATGTGCACAAATACCGATCAACAAATCTGGTTCCTACTAATCTATTTCTAAACTGATAAAGTTAACTGTTTTGATTTTATTCAAAGGGTTTTTGCATGAGAATATTGATAGTTCAATTTGGTTGTAATGAGAAATTTCACATAGGTTAGTTATCATAAAAATCGTTAATTTGTTGAGTTGAGCTTAAATTGGTTTTGAGGTTATACAAATAGTCATTGACAAACCAGGTCTACTGAAGATATTTCTTGTACTAATAAATAAGCTTGATGACTTATCAAGCAAATATAAAAAAAATCACATCCCTTGATGCACATTGATCAAGAGCTAAATTTGATTCATTATTTATGGAAGGATTAATTTCGTGGGATACAAGCTTTGTACAACCACAAGAATTCATGGTAAAAAATAGATTTAATTAGTTGATACACTTGCATAAAAGAAAAAGGTATGCAAAGTTGGAAATATTATAAGGAAATCTAGTCTTATTAAGATAATTTTCCTTAACCGATTACTTTTAGGGGATAAAGTAAAATTTAGAGAGGTATTTCGGCCCATATTCTTGCCTATATAAAGTATAATGTTGTTGTTATTATCTCTTATGCTATTGCGCACAATTACAAAGAATTATTCAAGAAAAATAACAATCATAGCAAGAAGGCTCTTATAAAAACTCAAGGTGCATAACTGAAAGTATATAATAATGAAGATGAAGCTATTAAGTTCTTTAGTTGTTGAGTCTTGATTCATTATTTTTAGATTTGAAATCTATTTTTCTTTTGAGAAGTGTATTCGTAGGTTATCAAATACTGGAGAATTTATTTTGCCTTCTAGGCGGCCTTGGAAGTTCAGCTATAATCTAGTTGATTGTAGGAGTTAAGATACTAGAGTTAGTACCTTTGTTTATAGAGTTTATAACCTAAAATCAACTTGATTCTGGAAATTAAGGTACTAGAGTTTGTAGTCCATTTGGTTATTGTTTTGTAACCTAAAACCGCTCTTGTTGTTTAGTAAAATTTTAGTAAAATTTTATACTGGTTAGATTGTGATTTTTACTTTCTTGAGAGAGGAGATTTTTTATATAAAATTGTTTGTATTCTTTAAATTCAGCATTTTACTTTCTGTTTGGTTCCTGAATTTACAGATTTAAGAATCAGGTTCTTCATTAGACAAAAATCGGACAAGATACGGTTTACCTCCTCCCCCCTCTTGCGTTTAGGTACACTCTAAAATAACAATTCCTCGCCTATGGCTCAAGTGAGGAAGACCCTTTCCTTCGCACTTGAGATGCATTTCACTGTAGCTAAACTTATTGCTAGCCTATCAACTAGAGACAAGATAAAATCTAGGATGTGACTTGTGAGTGATGACAAATTGCCCTTAATTATATGTATGTAATTGAAAGTAATCCAGTGATAATACTAAAATCGAAAAAAGGTCTAAATATACCCATGTGCTATGAGAAAAGGTTAAATATATTCCACGTTATACTTTTGGTCCAAATATATCCTTATCGTCATACTATTTGTTCAAATATACTCCTCTTCCGTTAAGTATATCCAAGGTGGATATCCAATCCACGTGGTACTGACATTGGATGAGGTGGATGCCACGTGGCATGCCACCTCAGTGCCCCTAATCCATTTTACTCCTCCCTTCTTTCTTTTTTTCACCAAGCTCAGAACACAAAACAAATGAATCATCAAGAGTCTAAAGATGTTCTTAAATAGCAGACTGAATGTCACGACCCAATTTCTCCCTCCGTGAACCGTCGTGACGGCACCTATCCCTATGACTAAGTAAGCCTAACACTTTGCAGAAATGAAACAAAAGCACGAACATTAACTACTAATAGTAACAATTATCTAATAAGCAACTGAAAGTCACTCGACATATACAATTATCACCTCTGAAAATGTACAAAATAATTCCCAAAATCCGGAATACCGTAAGTCACAAGCTACTAAGAAGTCTTAACTGTTCTATACATCATTTCTACAGAAAGAAGCCAAAATGAACATAGGGGGATAGAGGGGGACTCCGAAGATCTGCGGACGCGGGAAGATATACCTTGAAGTCTCCAATAAGCAGCAGCAACTACAACTAGTGATAAGGCTGGTAAGATGAACCTGGATCTACATAGGAAACACATGTGCAGCAAAGGGCGTGAGTACACCACAACGGTACCCAGTAAGTGCCAAGCCTAACCTCGGTCGTGTAGTGACGAGATCAGGTCAGGGCCCTACTGATATAAAATAATGAAATAAGACAAAACGAGATATCACAGTCAAAATAAATATAGAAATCTAATGGGAATAGAATCATAGCAAAAACAACAGCTCAGAATACAGAGATAACAATAGGGGATATTCCGAGATACCGTCTCGTAGTCCCAAACATAAATGTGCAGGTGGATCTCCCGAAATACCGTTCCGTTGTCCCAAAATAAATATGCAGAACAGGGGGATCTCCCGAAATACCGTTCTGTAGTCCCAAAGTAAATTTGTAGTACAAGGGGATCTCCCGGAATACTGTTCCGTAGTCCCAAACTAAATATGCAGCGCAACCAACAAAAATAATAGTTACAGCAAGAAATCCTACAGTTTAGACTAAGTTCAAGTCAAAGAAAGCAAGTAATTTTACTAAACATGCTGCATAGAGTTCAAATAGGTAGGTAAACAAGTAGGCATGCTATTCTAGTCTAAACAGGATAGTTATATATGCTAGTGTGTTCCAAATAACAAGAAAACAAGTTATGACTTAGCGAAAAATTGAGTTTTACAATAAATAGTCTGTGTACATACTCGTCACCTTTCGTACACGACGCTCACATATCAAACAGTACCAAATCCTAAGAGGACTTATCCCACGCAAGGTTAGGCAAGCTACTTACCTCAAACCAAGCTCAATCAATCAGTCACAATGCCTTGCCCATGAATATCCGGCTTCGAGTGGCCCAAATCTAGCCAAAATCAATTACATAACATAAATATAACTACAAAAAACTAATCTAGTTAATGAAATCAAAGCTAATGCAAGAAATTGAAAAATCGCTCAAAAAGCCTCCCCGGGCCCACGTCTCGGAATCGGTAAAAGTCACAAACTACAATCACCCATTTACTCACGAGTCTAACCATACCAAATTCACTCAAATCCGATACCACAATCTCGATCAAAAACCCCCAAAATTTGGTCTAAGAACTTTTATCAAGTTTTCCCAATTTTTCACACCAAATACGAAATTAAATGATAAAATTAAGGATAGATTAGTGGGTTATAACCATAAAGGAGTTAGGAATCATTACCAATGACTTCCTCTGAAAATCTATTGAAATTTCATCTTCTACCGAGCTCCCAATTCAATTTTGTGATATGAACTGAAAACCCTGGTTTTTGAACTTTCAATTCTGCCCAGGTATGCCCCTCATCATGAACGCGATGCACTGGTCACGAACGCGAAGCTCAACTAGCATGAACCTACATGAACGCGGGACTCGCATCGCGAACGCGTAGGCTATCATGCCTGGAACCCATCTGACCGTTGACTCTACGCGAATGCGAGGTCCTTATCGCGAACGCGTAGCCTTAGTTTTCCATACCTTCGCAAATGCGGGAACGATGTCGTGAACGCGAAGAACAACTCATCTGCCTTTCCCAGATGCTCTACGCGATCGCGAGACCTCTCTAGCGAACGCGATGAAGGATTGTGTCCAACAAAAACACCAGAAATTTGCTATCTTTCAAGTCCAAAACCTAGTCCGTTAAGCACCCGAAACTCACTCGAGGCCCCCGAGACCTCAACCAAACATACTAACCAATACTAAATACCATACGAACTTAGTCGAGCCCTCAAATCATATCAAACAACACTAAAATCACGAATCACCCTCCAATTCAAACTTAAAGAACTTGAAACTTCAGAATTCTACAACCGATATCGAAACCTATCAAACCACGTCTGATCGACCCCAAATTTTGCACACAAGTCATAATCAACACCACAGACCTACTCCAATTTCCGAAATTAGAATCCGACCTCGATATCAAAAATTTCACTACCGACCCAAAACTCCAAAAATTTGATTTTTGCCATTTCAAGCCTAAATGAGTTGCGGACCGCCAAAACACAATCCAGACACGCCCCTAAGCCCGAAAGCACACAACGAAGCTAACGAAATTGACAAAATTCCATTCTGGAGTCGTCTTCACATAGTTCCGACTACGGTGCCAATCCTAAGGCTTAAACCTCCATTTAGGGACTAAGTGTCCCAAACACTTCCAAAAACCAAAATGAAACCTCCCGGCAAGTCATAATAGCAGAAAAGGATACGGGGAAAGCGGTTAATAGGGAATCGGAGCTCTAACTCTCAAAATGGTCGGCTGGGTCTTTACATCCTCCCCCTCTTAAAACAATTGTTCGTCCTCGAACGAGTATAGAGACATACCTGAAGTGGTGAAAAGATGAGGATAACGGCTGCGCATATCCTGCTCAGTCTCACAAGTCGCCTCCCCAACCGGCTAACCCCGCCACTAAACCTTTACTGATGCAATGTTCTTTGACCTCAGCTTCCGAACATGCCTGTCCAAAATAGCCATTGGCTCCTCAATATAGGATAGATCCTTGTCCAACTAGACTGAGTTGAAATCCAACACATGAGACGGATCGTCGTGATACCTCCAGAGCATCAAAACATGAAATATCGGATGAACTCCTGCTAGGCTGGGAGGTAAGGCAAGCTCATAAGCAACCTCCCCAACTTGCAGCAATACCTCATAGGGGCCAATAAACCTTGGGCTCAGCTTGTCCCTCTTTTCGAACCTCATAACGTCCTCCATAGGCGAAAAGCAAAGCAGGACCCGCTCTCCAACGATGAATGCAATATCGCAAACCTTCCAGTCCACATAGATCTTTTGTCTGGACTGGGCTGTGTGAAGTCTGTCCTAAATCACCTTCACCTTCTCTAAGGCATCCTGAACCAATTCTGTACCCAATAATCTGGCCTCGCCCGGCTCAAACAATCCCACTGGGGACCGACACCGCCTACCATACAAAGCCTCATACGGTGCCATCTGAATGCTGGACTGATAACTGTTGTTGTAGGCAAACTCCGCAAGTGGCAAGAACTGATCCCAAGAACCTCCAAACTCCATCACACATGCACGGAGCATATCATCAAGAATTTGAATAGTGCGCTCGGACTGCCCGTCCATGTGAGAGTGAAAGTTTGTACTCAACTCCACCTGAGTACCCAACTCCTGCTGTACGGCTCTCCAAAACCACGATGTAAACTGCGTGCCCCGATCAGAGATGATAGATACCGGCATGCCATGAAGTCTTACAATCTCTCAGATATAAACTCGAGCCAGGTGCTCAGAAGAATCGGTAGTCATCAGAAGAATGAAATGAGCATACTGGTCAGCCTGTCCACAACCACCCAAACTGCATCAAACTTCTGCTGAGTCCGTGGGAGTCCAACAAGGAAGTCCATAGTGATCCGCTCCCATTTCCACTCAAGAATCTCTATCTTCTAAAGCAATCCACCTGGTCGCTGATGCTCATACTGCACCTGTTGGCAATTTAGACATCTAGCCACATACTCTACTGTGTCCTTCTTCATCCTCCTCCACCAATAATGCTGCCTCAGGTCCTGATACATCTTCGGGGCACCCAGATGATTGGAGTACCACGAGCTGTGAGCCTCCTGTAGAATCAACTCAAGAAAACCGTCCACGTTGGGCACACATAACCTGCCTTGCATCCTCAATGCACCATTATCCCCAATAGTGACCTCTTTAGCATCACCGTGCTGGACCGTGTCCTTAAGGACAAGCAGATGGAGGTCATCATACTGACACTCCCTGATACGATCATAAAGGGAAGATTGAGAGACCACACAAGACGATACTCGACTCGGCTTAGAAATATCCAATTTCACAAACTGGCTGGCTAAGGCCAAATCATCCAATGCTATGGGCCTCTCTACTGCTGGTAGATAAGCTAAACTCCCCAAACTCTCTGCTCGGCGACTCAAAGCATCGACCACCACATTGGTCTTCCCCGAGTGGTACAAAATGGTGATGTCATAATCCTTAAGCAGCACTAACCACCTCCTCTGACGCAAATTAATATCCTTCTACTTGAATGGATGCTGCAAACTCTGGTGATCAGTGTAGATCTCACAAGGAACGCCGTACAAATAGTGCCTCCAAATCTTCAAGGCATGAACTATAGCTGCTAGCTAAAGGTCGTGGACAAGATTGTTCTTTCATGCACCTTCAGTTGTCTGGACACGTAGGCAATCACCCTATGGTCCTGCATCAACACCGCGCCAAGGCCAACTCACAACACATCACAATAAACTCTATAAGACCCCGAACCTGAAGGCAATACCAATATTGGGGCTGTAGTTGTAAGGCCCCATAATTTTTTGCAAAAGAAAGATAATGTTTCATGGGGCCGAATTGGTTTTACGTGTTGAGTATTATCAAGGCTCGGACCTTTTGGGTTGAATAATGCACCGAAAAGTAAAAACAATGTTTTGGCAGAAAAATGCGTTTCTACGGTCCATTATGCGATCGCAGAATCACTCTGCGGGCCGCATAATGGCCGTAGAAGTGAGGTACGAGAGGGTCAGTCTGGAAGCAATTATGCGGTTGACTATGCGACCATAGAACAGCTATGCATGCCGTATATTGACCGCAGATATAGAAATTATGCGACCGATATGCAGTCCGCATATTGATTATGCGATCGCAGAACCTGTTCCAGAGCTTCATTTTGGGGTATTTAAAACCTGACCCTATTTCGTTAAATTCACTCTTTGGGCAATTTTTGAGCTATAATCTGACATTTTAGTTCTTCACTCTTTGGGCCATTCTTCAATTCTTGCTCAAGTTTTGGAAGATTAAGAAGGAAAACTCACTAGGTTTTTATCTTAGAGGTAAGATTCTACACCCTAACCCCTAATTTCGAAATTTTCTAAAAATGGATAATTAGCAAGATAATTTTTGGGCATGAGAGTTGTTTATTTTACATGCATGTGATATCCAGGGGTGTAGGAAGATTGTTGAACTAGGCATGATAAAGATTAGGTTGTGGGATTATGGAATTCTCCATAAAAGGACCTTGAAACCTTATGCACACCTAGTGTTTGATAAAATGCTCAAATGGGCTAGAACCATGATCATCTTCCTAATTTTGGTTCAACTTGTTATATTTCTAAAATAGATTAAAGTTGCTAAGAATTCTGGAACATTTAGAGTGTAAGGAAGCTCAAGTAAGGTATGTTGTCTAAACCCTTTTTTAAGAATTGGAATTCCCATTATCCTTGTAAGTTCCAAGATGTTGATTACAAATCGAGTATTCCGATAAGTTTTGTGATGAGGATATATGTTCAATTCGTGTTTTAAATGCTCTTATCATATTACATTATAAATTGAGGATGTGTCCCAAACTATGGATTATGTATCCACATGTTATAATTTCAATTCGTGATTTATGTGAAAGATATTATGCCAAGTTGTGTAGAGATTGTGATTATGATATACCTCCACCATATATATTGGAGTGAGGCAGCATGACCGATTTGTGTTAGGATTATGGTATTGTAGGACTGCACCTCCACCCGCATATATTGGGGTGAGGCAGTACGACCACTTTGTGTATAGTTTTTGGTATTATTGTGGCACCACCACCCGCATACATTGGGATGAGGCGGCATATCCGCTTTGTGTTGGTATTGGTATCCTTGATGCATTTCCACCCGCATACATTGGGATGAGGCGGCATAGCCACCTTGTGTCGGTATTGGTATCGTTGATACATTCCCACCCGCATACATTGGGGTGAGGCGGCATAGCCGCTTTATGTAGGTTCTTGGACCGTGGTTATACATCCACCCGCTTACATTGGGGTGAGGCAACATGGCCCCTTGAGTAGAGTTGTGGTATTGTACTTATACCTCCACCTGCATACATCGGGTAAGGCGGTAGGGCCGCTTTGTGTGAAGATGGTTACAGAGGATCTTAGCCAGAAATCTATGGGTAGTTTGGCTTACTTGGGGGCATATCAAAGGCCATTGGCCAAGGAAGTTTACCGATTGGCTAGTTTGGGAGTTCGTCTTGCAGACTCTAGTGAAGGAGGGGTAATTGTGCAAAATAGGGCTAAATCATTGCTTGTTGTGGAAGTCAAAGAGAAGCAATACAACGATCCATTGTTGGTACAATTGAAAGAGGGGATTCATAAACATAAGACCATGGCCTTTTCTCTTGTCATGGATGATGGTACATTAAGGTACTAAGGGCGACTATGTGTTCCAAATGTGGATGGTCTCCGAGAAAGAATTTTGACTGAAGCTCACACTTTTAGGTATTCCGTGCACCCGGGTTCTACGAAAATGTATCATGATCTGATGGAAGTCTATTGTTTGAACGACATGAAGAGGAATGTAGCAGAGTTTATGGCTAAGTGTCCAAATTTTTAGCAAGTGAAGGCCGAATACCAACGGCTCGGTGGGTTGGCACATAACATAGAAATTCCAATGTGGAAGTGGAAAATGATTAATATGAACTTTGTGGTAGGATTACCTCGTACTCCTCGTAAGTTTGACTCGATTTGGGTGATTGTGGGTCGACTCACAAAATTAGCACGCTTCTTGCCGGTTAAGGCTACCGATATAGCGGAACAATACGCTCAGTTGTATATCAAAGTAATAGTCAGGTTGCATGGCATCCCAGTTTCCTTCATTTCTGATCGGGGAGCACAATTCACTGCTAATTTGTGGAAGACATTTCAGCAAGGTTTGGGTACTAAGGCGAATCTTAGTACAGCCTTTCACCCGCAGACTGACGGGCAGGCAGAGCGGACTATTCAAATGCTTGAGGATATGTTGCGCGCTTGTGTTCTAGACTTAAAAGTTAGCTGGGATGATCATTTATCACTCATAAAATTTGCATACAACAATAGATAGTATGCTAGCATTCAGATGGCACTGTTTGAGGCTTTATATGGTAGGATATGTAGATCTCCCATTGGGTGGTTCAAAATTGGGGAAGCAGAGCTGATAGCGCCAGACCTTATGCATCAGGCTATGGAAAGAGTTATAATTATTAAGGAGCGGTTGAAGACTGCTCAGAGTCGTCAGAAATCCTATTCGGATGTTCGTCATAGGGATTTGGAGTTCAAAGAAGGTGATGGGGTATTTGTGAAAGTTTCCCCCATGAAAGGCGTAATGCGATTCGGTAAAAAAGGGAAATTGAGTCTAAGGTATGTCGGAACGTACAAAATCATTCATAAGATCGGTAAGGTGGCGTACAATCTTGAGCTACCACCTAAGATGTCATTAGTACACCCGGTGTTTCATGTGTCTATTTTGAAGAAAGTAGTTGGAGATCCGACACTCATTGTTCCGGTTGAAACTATTGAAGTTAATGAAGAAATTACTTATGAAGAGATTCCAGTTTCTATTATTGATCGGCAAGTCTGAAAGTTAAGAAACAAAGAAATTGCATTCGTGAAAGTACTATGGCGAAACCAACAGGTTGAAGAGGCTACTTGGGAGGCCGAGGAAGAAATGAAGAAAAAGTATCCTTATTTGTTTGAATAGCCATGTATTTATACAGTTGCGTTCTATGAAAATTCTTAGAGTTGCTTTCTATAAATTAAGTATAATTTGTACATTTGATGTTAAGGGTGTTCCGTTCTGGTAATATAATTGCTTGTGAGGCCACAATGGGTGTTGTTTTGTGTTATGTTACGTCGTTGGATTATGTATATATTGTTAGGATGTGTTTCTGGGGCTCTATGACAGGTGGATAGGCCTAGTTACAAGGGAAACTCTGGCGAAATTTTTGGAAATTTAGGGAGTTAGTCAAATTTGGGGCTGTTGGTGTGTAGTATGAAAACTGAGTTGCATAAGATGCTAATAAGAGATTTTTACCCTCATTCGAAGACGAATGATCCTAAGTAGGGGAGAATGTAAGGCCCCGTAAAGTTTTGCAAAAGAAAGATAATGTTTCGTGGTGCCGAATTGGTTTTACATGTTGAGTATTATCGCGGCTTGGACGGTTTTGGTTGAACAATGTATCGAAAAGTAAAGGAATATTTTTGGCAGAAAAACACATTTCTGCGGTCCATTATGCGACCGCAGAATCACTCTACGGGCCGCATAATGGCCGTAGAAGTGAGGCAGGAAAGGGTCAGTCTGGAAGTAATTATGCGGTCAACTATGAGACCACAGAACAGTTATGCGGGCCGCATAGTGACCGCAAACGCAGACAGAGTTTTGGTGGTTTTGGTCAGCAATTATTCGACCGATATACGGTCCGCATATTGATGATGCGATCGTAGAACTTGTTCCAGAGCTTCATTTTTGGGTTTTTAAAACCCAACCCTATTTCGTTAAATACACTCTTTGGGCCATTTTTGAGCTATAATCTGACATTTTAGAGTGAGAGAGAGCGCCCTAGAGTGAGAAGGTGTTCTTCAATAATTTTTCTTCATTTCTTGCTCAAGTTTTGGAAGATTAAGAAGGGAAACTCACTAGGTCTTCATCGTAGAGGTAAGATTCTACACCCTAACCCCTAATTTCGAAATTTTCTGAAAATGGGTAATAAGCAAGATAACTTTTGGGCATAAGAGTTGTTTATTTTACATGTATGTGATATCAAGGGGTGTAGGAAGATTATTGAACTAGGCATGGTAAAGATTTGGCTGTGGGATGATGGAATTCTTCATAAAAGGACATTGAAACCTTATGCACACCTAGTGTTTGATAAAATGCTCAAATGAGCTAGAACCATGATCATTTTCCTAATTTTTGTTCAACTTGTTATATTTCTAAAATAGATTGAAGTTGCTAAGAATTCTAGAACATTTAGAGTGTAAGGATGCTCAAGTAAGGTATGTTGGCTAAACCCTTCTTTAAGAATTGGAATTCCCATTATCCTTGTAAGTTCCAAGATATTGATTACAAATCGAGTATTCCGATAAGTTTTGTGATGAAGATATATGTTCAATTCTTGTTTCAAATGCTCTTATCATATTGAATTATAAATTGAGGTTGTGTCCCAAACTATAGATTGTGTATCCACGTGTTATAATTTCAATTCGTGATTTATGTGAAAGATATTATGCCAAGTTGTGTAGAGATTGTGATTGTGATACACCTCCACCCGCATATATTGGAGTGAGGCGGCATGACCGCTTTGTGTGGGGATTATGGTATTGTGGGACTGCACCTCCACCCGCATACATTAGGGTGAGGCGGTACGACCTCTTTGTGTATAGTTTTATTATTATTGTGGCACCACCACCCGCATACATTGGGGTGAGACGGTATGACCTCTTTGTGTATAGTTTTGGTATTATTGTGGCACCCCCACCCGCATACATTGGGGTGAGGCAGCATAGCCGCTTTGTGTTGGTATTGGATTCCTTGATGCATTTGCACCCGCATATATTGGGGTGAGGCGGCATAGACGCTTTGTGTCGGTATTGGTATCGTTGATGCATTTCCACCCACATACATTGGGGTGAGGTAGCATAGCCGCTTTGTGTAGGTTCTTGGTACTGTGGTTATACATCCACCCGCATACATTGGGGTGAGGCGGCTAAGCCGCTTGAGTAGAGTTGTAGTATTGTACTTACACCTCCACCTGCATACATCGGGTGAGGCGGTGGGGCCGCTTTGTGTGAAGATGGTTACAGAGGATCTCATCTTAAATACTATAAATGTTATTGATAGCTTTTAATAAGCTTGCTCTGGTTTAAACGGTTATCTATATTATTCTATTGCCGCCCTAATTCATCATATTCATATTGTATTTCTAAATTCTTAAATTGGTGTTTGGTTTTTATACTAGTACTATTCGACGGTACTAACGTCCTTTTTTCCGGGGGCGCTGCATCTTTAAATGGATGCAGGTGGTTCCACAGTAGGAGATATTAATCAGTGATAGCAGTACACCTTCTTCCCAGCTGACTTGGTGTGCCCCACTTCATCTCGGGGTCATGTATCTTTGTTCTTTGTATATTCTGTTTGAGGTATAGCCTGGGCCTTGTTGCCGGAATTATCATTGTACTCTTATTTATCTATAGAGGCTCCGCATAGTGTGGGTTGTGTATTAGTGCTGGGAAAGACAAACTATGTTATGTTGTAGTTGTATTAGTTATCCCATTTGAGACTTTAAAAATGATGAAAATTATTGGTAATGAATTGGTATTGTAAACATGATGACTTTTTGGTCTAACTAAGGAAAATATGTATTATCTTCATTCGTTGATGAGTTTGGGTAGAAGGAAATCTAACAGGCTTGCTCGGTCGGGTTCACTCGGTTGAGCGCCGGTCGTGCTCCTCGGTTTTGGGGCGTGACAGTAGTCAAAGCTGTTTTGAGCTTCTAAAAGCTCTCCTCACACTTCTCTGGCCACCTGAACGGAGCACCCTTCTGGGTCAGCCTGGTCATAGGCGCTGCAATAGGTGAAAATCCCTCAACAAACCGACGGTAATACCCCACCAAACCAAGGAAGCTCCGGATCTCTGTCGCTGAGGACGGTCTGGGCCAACTCTGCACTGATTTCACCTTCTTCGAATCCACCTTGATCCCCTCACTCGACACAATATGACCCAAGAATGCCACGGAATCTAACTAGAACTCACATTTTAAGAACTTTGCATACAACTTCTTTTCTCTCAAAGTCTGAAGCACTGTCCTCAAGTGTTGCTCATGATCCTCCCGAGTTCGGGAATACACTAGAATGTCATCAATGAATACGATGATGAAAGAATCAATATAGGGCCGGAACACACTGTGCATCAAGTGCATAAAGGCTGTTGGGGCATTAGTCAGCCCAAATGCCATCACAAGGAACTCGTAATGGCCATCACAAGGGATACCATACAAATAGTGATGCCAAATCTTCAAGGCATGAACAATAGCTGCTAACTCAAGGTCGTGGACGGGATATTTCTTCTCATGCACCTTCAGCTGTCTGGACGCGTAGGCAATCACCCTACCGTCCTACATCAACACTGCGCCGAGACCAATCCGCGACATATCACAATATACAGTATAAGACCCCGAACCTGTAGGCAATACCAATACTAGGGCTGTAGTCAAAGCCGTCTTGAGCTTCTAAAAGCTATCCTCATACTCCTCTGTCCACCTGAACGGAGCACCCTTCTTGGTCATCTTGGTCATAGGTGATGCAATAGATGAGAATCCCTCTAGAAAATGACGGTAATACCCCGCCAAACCAAGAAAACTCTGGATCTCCGTAGCTGATGACGGTCTAGGCCAACTCTGCACTGCTTCCACCTTCTTCGGATCCACCTTGATCCTATCACTCGATACTATATGACCCCAAGAATGCCACTGAGTCTAGCCAAAACTCGCGAACGCGTGGCCTTAGTGTTCCATACCTTCGTGAATGCAGGAATGACATCGCGAACGTGAAGAACAACTCAGCTACCTTTCTCAAATGCTCTACGCGATCACGAGGCCTCTCTCGCGAAAGCGATGAAGGATTGTCTGCAACAAAAACACCAGAAATCTGCTATCTTTCAAGTCTAAAAACTAGTCCGTTAAGCACCCGAAACTAACCCGAGGCCCCAGAGACCTCAACCAAACATACTAACCAATCCTAAAAGACCATACGAACTTAGTCAAGCCCTCAAATCACATCAAACAACGCTAAAATCACGAATCACCATCTAATTCAAACTTAAAGAACTTGAAACTTTAAAATTCTACAACCGATGTCGAAACCTATCAAACCACATCCGATCAACACCAAATTTTGCACACAAGTCATAATCAACATTATGGGCCTACTCCAACTTTCGGAATCGGAATCCGACCCCGATATCAAAAATTCCACTACCGGCCCAAAACTCCAAAAATTTGACTTTCGCCATTTCAAGCCTAAATGAGCTACGGACCTCCAAAACACAATCCGAGCACGCCCCTAAGCCCAAAATCACACAACAAAGCTAACGGAATTGACAGAATTTCATTTCGGAATCATCTTCACATAATTCCGACTACAGTGCCAATCCTAAGGCTTAAACTTCCATTTAGGGACTAAGTGTCCTAAACACTTCCAAAAACCAAAATGAAACCTCCCGGTAAGTCACAATAGCAGAAAAGGATACAGGGGAAGAAGTTAATAAGAAATCGGGGCTCTAACTCTCAAAACGACCGGCCGGGTCGTTACACTGAAAAGAGCAAAGTAGGAAATGAGGAGATTAATATAGAGAAGCAACAGACAAGTAAGTCATCTTTGAAAGCTCAAGCCAACAATACGAGATTCACAATCACAATAAAGATACAAATCAGTGATAAAAAGTTCTGAAGTGGAGAAAACAGTTGAAGCCTATTTTTTCCCAAGAAACATTTGATGAGGCAAAAGTGCCTCGTGGTTTGAGAGCTAAATTAGGGTACAAGTTACGAGAAGGGATTATATAGTCATACTAAGAGTGATTCCATGTTTATAGTTCATAATTCACATCGAGGTGAATTGTTCATGGTGGCGGTAATGGTTACAATGGTGGTCAAAGGGAAGAAACGTTTAGTGGTGAAAACAGAAAAAAAGAAGGGAGGGGTAAAATGTGTTAGGGGCGCTGAGATGGCATGTCACGTGGCATCCACCTCATCAAATGTCAGTGCCATGTGGATTGAATGTCCACCTTGGACAAACTTAATGGAAGAAGGGTATATTTGAACCAATAGTATAACGATACGGGTATATTTGGTCCAAAAGTATAATGAGGGATATATTTAAACCTTTTCTCATAGTACAAGGGTATAGTTAGACCTTTTTCGTACTAAAAAACAAATCTGTTCAAAATGGAAGTCAAATACCCAAATTGAGTGATTACACATTCTTTATACATATATCTGTGTACGGGTAAAATCGGGGCTAGAATTTTCTTCGGTTCCCCGATGCGGAAACAGGAGGGAAGCATGGTCCGACGTGATCATAATTGAGGATCAAGAACCCCTCGTATCGAAAATTCGTAGGGATGAACGATATATCTGAGATCAGGCTCGATGAAATAACGGACACGAACCACATATAGCTTTTGGACTTTGGGAAATGCAAAGAATGATTACTCAAGATGAGTAGTTGGCTGTAATATTCGTCCTCAACCGGATATTACGACGCAAATCCCGTTTAGTATCAATTGTAAATCGATATTTACCGAAAGAAGAAGATTTTTACTTTTTTAGACTTGTACTAGGACTTAAATTCTCCTACTATATAAAGGGGAAGATGTTTCTCTAGTCTAACACATCGTAACACGCAAATCAAAGCAATAAAAGTTTACTTTTGTCCTCTAGCTATTGTTCAAGGTATTATTCATTTGTTCTTTCCTTTACTCACGACCAAGCTTGTACCGGGTCCAATCGAAGATGAACTCCACTGTTCAATTTAAGATCAGGCTTGGTCATTGCATTGCGATTTGTTTGATTATTTATTTTATCTTTAGCTTATTTATCTGTTATTCTTAATTATTCTTATTGAATTAAACAATGTATCCTTAAAACCGCATATAAATTTAATTATTACTCATTTTTGGGGTAAACAGTTTGGCGTCTACCGTGGGGCTAAGGATAATAGTGGTGATTTAATAGGAATCTCCATAACACACCCTATTTTATGTTTGTTTTTGAAAATCGTAATTCTAGGTCAACCTAAGAATGTCAAACTCTCAGTCTGTTCACTTGAGCAATGACACTGAGTCGGTCCATCATGGCGAAAATAATAATGTGGTGCCCAGTAATGATGTGCCTCCTGCCAATCCCAATGGTGTCCCAACTGCCGACCTGGTCGATTCTAACTCGCAGGTGGCCATCATCATCAATTTTCCAATTGATCCCAAAACTATTGTTCGCAGGGGACCCCGACCAACGGCTTGGGAAGCGCCCGAAGGTGAAGGTGATGGGGTGATCCTATGATTGATTTTCAAAATATTGCAGGCTCAACAAGAGGCAATAGAAAAGCTGCAGAACCAAAGCCGCACCCTTAACAGGGTCGAGCTCGAACAATCCCGAAACAATACTCGGAGATATGAACAAGTTGTCATGAGACCAGGTGAAGCCAATCCCGAAGAAACTTCAAAGGTAATGAAGATACTCGAAGCATTAACAAAACGGGTGGAGTCGGGCGAGAAAAAGATTGAGGCCAACGACAAGAAGGTGGAAACATACAACTCTAGGCTCGATCAGATCCCGGGAGAACCTCTGATATTGAAGGGATCAGACTCGAAAACTTAATCCAGAAGCCCTTCCTCCCAAGCGCGGCACCAAAGCTCATCCCGAAGAGATTCAAATGCTCGACATTCCCAAGTATAATGGGACCACGGATCCAAATGAGCATGTAACCTCTTATACGTACGCGATCAAAGGGAACGACTTGGAAGATGACAAAATCTAGTCGGTGTTGCTGAAAACGTTTGGAGAAACTTTGTCCAAGGGGGCAATGATATGGTATCACAACTTGCCTCCAAATTCCATTAACTCGATTGCTATGCTTGCAGATGCTTTCGTAAAGGTCCATGTCGGAGCCATCAAGGTCGAGACAAGAAAATCATTTCTTTTCAAGGTCCAACAAAGGGATATCGAGATGCTCAGGGAGTTCGTGTCAAGATTCCAGATGGAACGGATGGACTTGCCACCAGTCGCGGATGATTGGGCCGTTCAGGCATTCGCTCAGGGGATCAACCCCTAAAGTTCTGTGGCCTCTCAATAGCTAAAACAAAATTTGGTGGAGTACCCAGCGAAACCTGGGCTGACGTCCACAACAGGTACCAATTGAAGATTAGGTTCAAGACGACCAACTCGGGGCCCTTTTCTGGATCTGTTTACCCCATCAAAATTGATGATAGATCTAAGAGAGCCATTGATCAGGAGCCAAGACTGGTCCGAGATCTATATCATCTGTACAGCGTAGATCGGAGGGGAAATGGATTCGGGCGTCACCCAACTAGGAACAAGAAGAGAAGTGACCGAGGGTCAAGTGGTCGAGTGTTGATACCCAAGTTTGCCCTCATATTTTATAAAGTATTTCATATACTTTCAAAATATCATTTATGCATCATTATCTAATTTACAAAGGTCATATAAGTATTTTCTATAATTTTCTATAATTTGTAAAGCTTTAAAATTTATTTTCTTGCATTTAATTTGTTCAAATATTTATTAATTATCCTTCAAATTATTTTGGGATGATTTAACCATACAAATTTATTATTTGTATCCACGTGCATGTTTTATAACATCTCACTTCATTTTATGTAATTATAATTGCATTTGTATATCATTTTGCAATAATAGTCACTATTTTCCAACAATTGTGTTTATTATGCTATATGGGTCAAAATATTTTTGCAATTATAATTTATTATTTTATAAAAGTGTTAATTTCAGAAAGTAGCATTTTTATCATTTTATTAACCATTTATAATTTATTTTATTTTATTTCGTGTGTTTTTAATTGTATCCCAACAAGAATTGCAAATTTCGGACCAAATATGCCCAAACCCCAGGCCCAAAGACCAGCAACCCCTGGCTCAAACCAAACAAACCCTTAGTGAGACCCAGCCAGAACCCATTTACATGACCCGCCCCACTCCACCTTAAATCTTGGTCATTGATCTTAGATGATCAACGACCCATAAACCACCCCTCTATTTTAATTACCCAAGCCCAGAACCCTAATCCCAATCCCCCATCTCCGCCGCCCCAACACTCTCTCAACCTTCCCTCCTCTCTCTACAAAACCCTAGTATTCGCCTCACCAATCTCTCTCTGGTTACGACGGGGAGATGGAATCATCTCATGATTTACTTACCTTACTCATAATACATCGCTATTATGAATATGTATGTGGAATTACTTGAGTATTTGTTCAATTTTGGAAAGTATGACTTTCTAGGACCAGACTAGATCGACTTTGATCTTAGAGATTTGGATAGTATTTCATCCATATACATGAAAAGGGGCTTGATTCCTCACACCGGCTGGCCGATTTTCAAACATTGAACCCTAATTAGGGTTTGGAACTTGAATTCTCCCTTTACCGGCTCTGTTACTGATTGCATGTGATATTTTCTTCCCTTATTTGTGCTTAATTGATTGTTTTCAATGTTTGTTAGTCCTAGTCTATCACTATATAAACCCCTTTCCCTGTTTCCCCTAACATACCTTAATCACTACTATTACTCTCATTTTCACTCACCCTACTGTTCTAGGACTTGAGACCTTAGCCGGCTGAACGCCAAGGCCACCGGAATTCGATTGCTGCTCTTTTCTCAGTGCAAACACTGCCTGGGGTTTTCTTGAAACTTTTGGGAACTTTGACGCAATGGATTTTGGGAATCTTGTTGTTTTTTCTTTATTACTGCTAGTTGAGTTGCTGCTGGAACTTAATTTTCTCATCTACTTGTTCGTTAATTTGCAGCTACTGAATACTAAGACTCTGCAATTCCATATTGTTTCTTCTGTTAATTCTTTGTACGCTTATGTCACGTAGGCCTTACGAATCAATATGCTATTCCTTGCCTCTGTTCATGTTTGCCTTAGAACTACTCTATACTTTTGTGCTTCTCTAGTATTTAAACCTGCCTAAATTCTAAGCTTTGATGCATGCTTGTGTTGTGTGTGCAACATGAATGGTTCTGATAACCCTAAGCCTGCTCTGCTATCCTGATCACTTGTTGTTGGTCATGAGTCCCGCACCTTGGATTCTTGTACTAAAACTCTGAAGGGATCATCCCCTGCCAAGAATTTGCTCGAGTGAACTTTCCTTCCCCTAAATATTTATTTATTATGTACCGTTTTCTCTGCAAACCGACCATGATCATTGAATCTCATTTTGTAATACTGTCTTAGACATGCTTTTTGTGACCCTGATAATTGTATCCCTCTACTTGTTAATTCTATGTCTTTAGCATTTCTTCTAGGGTAAATTTCCATGTTAGCTTCTTCTCTTATGTACGGGTAACTGGCATAAGTTATAATACTTGCATGTCCTATTCTCCTTAAGTTGATATGTTTTCATGAGTTCGTTGGACTTTGACTTTTTATATATGTTCAGCATGATAGGCTGTTTGTAGTTTGTTGTAGACCATGCCACTAGCCTATTATTGTACTGCTTGTGATCATGTTAGGTTCCCATATTAATAAATCTTCATGTGAAATTGCTATCCCTTTTACTATAATTTCTAAGATTAAAATTCCTATGTCTAAAGTCCCTTTTGACTAATCCCGGGTCATACCTTATGCTAAACTTGATTTCTGGAAAACTTGGCATGTGTATGTGTTCATACTGTTAACCCAATAGACCTGCTTCTTAAGTCCTCCTAATGTGTGACTACGTTTAGCATGCTACACTCTCTCCTTTGTTGAATAATTGTTCAATCGTGAACTTATGGTGTTAGTTTTCTATGCCAAACTTGCCATATTAAAGTTGGGTCTTGCTAGTCCACCTAGTTGTCATGTTAAAACCATCTTGTTTGACCAATCTTGTTCTCTTAGCTTCTAAATACAAGTGCCAATATGTTTCTGTAATCGTGTCCCTATGAAGTATTACTGGTAATAGACTTCAGAGTTGTTAAATGTAGTTTGTTAACTTATGTGGTGAATGGTTAAGCTGTAATTACTGGGTAAATGGGTCCTCCATCTAGTGTTAGTATGAGTTCATGTGTAGCCCTGAGTTGTGCAATTGACATACTCTCATGTTTGAGGTGTGTTTGGATTTGGTTTGCTATTCCTGTGAAAGTGAGCATGTTGAAGGTCCGGGCAGTACTGGATTATTTTTCCTTTGGGCCTGCTCTTTTTATTGGGCATACTGTCTTTCAGTTTGTACTATTTGCACTTGTATTCATCATTTTGGGCATATAATGATTGTAAACAAAACAGATGGGAGAATTAGTGAAAAAGGGGTCGGGGTGCTTTAATTCGAACATGAATGGGTAGAAAACATGCCTATAAGGTTTAATTGCTTTACTTGCTATCTTGTTTGACATGTTCTATTTCCATATACTAATAGAAAGTATGCCTATAGGAACTCAAACAATTTACCGTCTCAACATGTCCTATGCCCGCACACTGCTAGAAAGCATGCCAATAGGAATTTAAGTGTTTCACTCGCTTTATTTCTACATGATATTAGATAGCATGCCTATAGGATTCAAAATCATTGATTACTTGCTCAACTTCTGCTATTGCGATGTGATTATTAGATAGCATGCCTATAGGATTCAAACATCATTGATTACTTGCTCAACTTCTGCTATTGCTACGTGATTATTAGATAACATGCTTATAGGATCGAATTAAGTAATTAAGATCTGTTCATCTAGATACCATGTCTATAGGGCCTTAGTTCATTAATTAGATTATTATTTTGTTGTTCTCATGACGCTGCCCACCTAGACAATATGCCTATAGAAATAGGCATGACGAATTTGTGTTCAAATACCAACTGTTTCGAAAACATGTCCATAGGATATCGGCACTCGCTTAGAACAGCCTGCCTATAGGATAAAAAACGAATGATTCTGAGTTCTTAACGACTTCACTGCCCAAGCGCGAATCACTTAGAGATCATGTCTATAGGCTTTTAATAACAATTACAATCTGCAGCTTCAATAATCTAAATAGCAGCACTAACTACGAGATTTTTATTAAACCATGCAGCCATATAGAAGCCATGCCTCTAGGTTTGAACGACTTTAATGCGTCTCAATGTTTAAAAATGTTGTCTATGACACCTTACTGCATAATCTAAAATCTATCCGCGTGCTTTTGTTGCCTATGTATGGAGGATAACTTGAGCCATTCGTTGCTATTATGTGTACTCCTACTTGTTTTGAATGTGCGCCTAGTTTTATCATTTTGAGCACCCTAAGTAAAGTCTAAAACCACCCAAATAGTAGGTCCAAAGCCTCCTGGACCATAGGCATGGGACGGGTAGTGCACACATAGGATATGGACTACAATTGAACTAGAGCGCTTTAGGTAACTAATTTTAACATAGTAACTGGGTAGTAGGAGATGATAGTCTGTGCCCGCTGAATAATATGAGAAACACCTACCTTAAGGGAGTTGTGAATTATTATTTATGTTGTACGGGGTGATCCTTTAGGCTAAAAAACTTAGGACCCCCCCCCCCCTATCTTGTCTTTAAACCAATTATTTGTGTTTACTCAAG